>CM038344.1:567500-782500 GCA_021464625.1 Proterorhinus semilunaris | reverse complement strand
AAAGCTTCATGCTGGAGTCACTTCCTGGATAAATCTCCGACTCAAAGCCACAGAAGGTCAGAAGTCAGTTTGTTTTTAAAGAGTTTCTCTCCGTCGGCTGCTGCGTCTCAAACGTGTCCGAGTGAATCATCTGAAGATCTGCAGCTCATGGAAACAAATCCTCAAACACATCTGCAGATGTGGAATCAAAACTGTTGAAGTCACCGGCCTGGTTTGGATCCTGCTGAACTGGAGCAGAGCTTTCACATTCAGGCACAGTTCAGAGGAATCCTGTACGTCTCCTGCAGAACGTGCTCCATCTGGATTTAGATTTAGTCCATAACCTTCATCGGCCTAGAAACAGAAACAAACCATCTGTGCAAATCAGATCCCTCAAATCTGACTCAATCTGATTTTTTTCACTGAAACTGTGATTTTGGTCAATGTTATGCATGAAGTCCCTTTATTTTATATGAAAACATACAATCTCTCTCTGCTGGTTTAAACCTGTTCCTCTCTCTGCTCCTCAGATGTTTTAAACCTGTTCCTCTCTCTGCTCCTCAGATGTTTTAAACCTGTTCCTCTCTCTGCTCCTCAGATGTTTTAGACCCGTTCCTCTCTCTGCTCCTCAGGAGATGTGGTGGACGTTTACCAGCGTGAGTTCCTGGCGCTCAGAGACCGACTGCACTCGGCGGAGCAGGAGAACCTACGAAGATCTAAAGAGCTCAACCTGGTCCTGGACGAGATCAAGAGGGCGATCGCTGAGAAGCAGGCGCTGAAGGACCTCAACAAGACCTGGGCCAGTCTCTCGGGTAACAGGGGCACAGGGCGGGCACAGGGGCACAGGGCGGGTACAGGGCGGGCACAGGGGCACAGGGCGGGTACAGGGGCACAGGGCACATGGTGGGTACAGGGCGGGCACAGGGGCACAGGGCGGGCACAGGGGCACAGGGCGGGCACAGGGCGGGCACAGGGGCACAGGGCGGGTACAGGGCGGGCACAGGGGCACAGGGCACAGGGCGGGCACAGGGACACAGGGCGGGTACAGGGACACAGAGGTACAGGGCGGGCACAGGGACACAGGGCGGGTACAGGGGCACAGGGGCATAGGGCGGGTACAGGGGCACAGGGCGGGTACAGGGGCACAGAGGTACAGGGCGGGCACAGGGACACAGGGCGGGTACAGGGGCACAGGGGTACAGGGCGGGTACAGGGACACAGGGCGGGCACAGGGACACAGGGGCACAGGGCGGGTACAGGGACACAGGGGCACAGGGCGGGTACAGGGACACAGGGGCACAGGGCGGGTACAGGGGCACAGGGCGGGTACAGGGCGGGCACAGGGGCACAGGGGCACAGGGCGGGCACAGGGGCACAGGGCGGGCACAGGGCGGGCACAGGGGCACAGGGCGGGTACAGGGCGGGCACAGGGGCACAGGGCACAGGGCGGGCACAGGGACACAGGGCGGGTACAGGGACACAGAGGTACAGGGCGGGCACAGGGACACAGGGCGGGTACAGGGGCACAGGGGCATAGGGCGGGTACAGGGGCACAGGGGTACAGGGCGGGTACAGGGGCACAGGGCGGGTACAGGGACACAGGGGCACAGGGCGGGTACAGGGACACAGGGGCACAGGGCGGGTACAGGGACACAGGGGCACAGGGCGGGTACAGGGGCACAGGGCGGGTACAGGGACACAGGGGCACAGGGCGGGTACAGGGACACAGGGGCACAGGGCGGGTACAGGGACACAGGGGCACAGGGCGGGTACAGGGGCACAGGGGTACAGGGCGGGTACAGGGGTACAGGGCGGGTACAGGGGCACAGGGGTACAGGGCGGGTACAGGGGCACAGGGCGGGTACAGGGGCACAGGGACACAGGGCGGGTACAGGGGCACAGGGCGGGTACAGGGGCACAGGGGCACAGGGCGGGTACAGGGGCACAGGGCGGGTACAGGGACACAGGGCGGGTACAGGGGCATAGGGCGGGTACAGGGACACAGGGGCACAGGGCGGGTACAGGGGCACAGGGACACAGGGCGGGTACAGGGGCACAGGGCGGGTACAGGGGCACAGGGGCACAGGGCGGGTACAGGGGCACAGGGCGGGTACAGGGACACAGGGCGGGTACAGGGGCATAGGGCGGGTACAGGGGCACAGGGGTACAGGGCGGGTACAGGGGCACAGGGCGGGTACAGGGGCACAGGGACACAGGGCGGGTACAGGGGCACAGGGCGGGTACAGGGACACAGGGGCACAGGGCGGGTACAGGGGCACAGGGCGGGTACAGGGACACAGGGGCACAGGGCGGGTACAGGGGCACAGGGCGGGTACAGGGACACAGGGCGGGTACAGGGGCATAGGGCGGGTACAGGGACACAGGGGCACAGGGCGGGTACAGGGGCACAGGGCGGGTACAGGGACACAGGGCGGGTACAGGGACACAGGGCGGGTACAGGGACACAGGGCGGGTACAGGGGCATAGGGCGGGTACAGGGACACAGGGACACAGGGCGGGTACAGGGACACAGGGACACAGGGCGGGTACAGGGGCACAGAGGTACAGGGCGGGCACAGGGACACAGGGCGGGTACAGGGACACAGGGCGGGTACAGGGACACAGGGCGGGTACAGGGACACAGGGACACAGGGCGGGTACAGGGACACAGGGCGGGCACAGGGACACAGGGACACAGGGCGGGTACAGGGACACAGGGCGGGTACAGGGACACAGGGGCACAGGGCGGGTACAGGGGTACAGGGCGGGTACAGGGGTACAGGGCGGGCACAGGGCACAGGGTGGGTACAGGGGCACAGGGCGGGCACAGGGCGGGTACAGGGGCACAGGGCGGGCACAGGGCGGGTACAGGGGCACAGGGCGGGTACAGGGGCACAGGGCGGGCACAGGGGCACAGGGCGGGTGAGAGGGGGAATCCGACTCCTTTATTTCTGGATAAATCTCTGAGCGTGTTTGTTTCCTCAGAGGAGACTCGTCTGAAGCTGTGGAACGTGAGCAGCAGTAAAACCGTCCTGCAGCTTCCCTCCATCCTCCACCACCTGCCTCACCTGCAGCACCCGGAGAGCCTGCAGCCCGCCGTGCTCGTGGGCCAGGGACGCACCGGGGGTAAGGCACCACCAGGGGGCGCTAGACCTCCCGCTCAGCCCCAGTTTTTGACCTGGATTTACTTTGAATTTCACCTTAAGTGTTTCAGCTCCAGTTAAATATTTTTGTCCATTTTTTTCCCCACTTTTTAAAAAGTTTTTCCACCATTTTTATATCCCCCCCATTTTTTCTAAAGATTTTTGCCCAATTTGCAAATGTTTTTATTTTTATTTTTTTTATTTTTCTCTTTTTCCCAGGTTTTTTCCCCTCATTTTTGCTCATTTTCTATTACAAATATTTCCCCACATTTCTTTACACTGGAGATGGACGGATCTTCCACAGTATTGTCCTGTTTTCCGGTTCTATACGACACATATTTCAGTATCGGTGCAGGAAACGGTATCGATCAGGTTCCCCCGGCCTATCGTCTCTGGTCCGTGCTCTTTATATCACGTTTTAAAATCACAAACATGTAAAATCCTCCGGTGATCCGTCCCCTCTTTCCAAAAACATCTGCCTCTCACCAGCCACAGTCACATGACCCAGCCCGGTCACATGATCTGTCTGGTCCTGTCGGCTCAGTCCGCTCTATAAATAACCCCCCTCCACCCCCGGACCTGCAGCGGCCCCGATCCCGGATCCTGAGCTCTGTCCCGGGGAGAGACCCCCCCCCCCCACATCCCCCCCCCCCCCCCTCGCCTACTCTCACGCGTTTGGCTTTATTCTAATGACTGTATTCAAACGTGGTCAGACCTGGTCCTTTGGCCGTGGATTTAAAAATGGTCTCTGAAGGTTCGGGGGGGGGGGGGGGGGGGGCCATCAGGGCTGTTCTTTGTCACCGCTTCTTTTCGTCACTTTTGCGGACAGCGTTTCTTGGCGCCGGGGCGTTTGCAGCCGCAGCGCAAAGGGCTTTAATAAAACTAGATGGGACGTGTTTACAGTAACACCTGGCGCCCATCTTGGGACTGGCTCTAACCCAGTGCAATGTCATCGGATGGAAACGCCACGTATTTCTTTATACTCAGACTGAGCGCATTTTCTCCAGTTCAAAAGCTTCTTGACTTACAGCCTATAGGCCAGAGTAATGCCTCATTTGAAAGCTAAGACCTGCAAAACTCATCTAAGCTTCTTCCTCGTGTAACGCTGTAGGGCGAGGGCGAAGTTATAACCAGAGGTAACGGAGCCAAGTGTGCGATTAAAACTCAGGACACGGAAACGACGTTTCAAGTACTTGTATTTTGTATAGGTATGTTTTAAGCAGTATTCGAGTAATAGGTTGTTATACATTACGATTATTATGAAAGAACTGATATTTGTAGTTTTTGTCTTTAAAAAGCTTTAATACTTGTAAACTTGTAAACATTCACCGTTTCTAAAAATGAAAAATGCTTTAAGATTGTTTTGCATTAAAATAAATAGGCCTACATTGAATAATACAAAACAATGTCAACTTTACTTCTTTATAATGACCATAAGTATCATAATAATTTTACTATATATTTTTAGGCCACAGTCTAGACTCGGTTTCATGGTCTTTAAAGTTATGCTGTTGTTTAATAATTTTTCAGATGTTTTGATGAACAGAGGAGGAGACTCTTTAGAACAGCTGATTTCCACATGTTTCACTTTCCTGTTGCTGAAGCAGAGCGTTAGCTTTAGCGTTAGCGTTAGCTTTGTGTTACATCCTGAGCCAGTTGTGGCTATTTCTGAACATTTGGACTTTTTTGGGGATTAAGCAGCTCGTTACCTTGACCTGGACATTTACAGCTGAAGGATTATCTCAGAGATGTTTATATTGGACGGAGCCGATATTAGCGCCTTTAGCATAACGGATGTTCCATCGACAACAACAACAACGCCGTGGTCATCTTCTGGATCCTAAAGACGTCCCACTCTGCTGACCTCAATCGTTTTTGGGTGGATACGTTCAGGTTGAGGTGAAAGAATCGATGCCTTGAGCACATTCAGACGTAAAGGACGAAAACGCCAACTTGGCCACGCCCCCGCAGTACCAGCTTTGAGCAGCAGGGGGCGGAGCAGCAGGAAGTGACGAGGGGGAGAGGAATATGAAGGAAACTGGCAACAATAAAGGGGACCGGAAGTTGGGGCTCTATTTGACGTTTTCCCCCCATGGGTTTTCATCACGTTTTTCTTTCTTTTTTTTTTTAACATGTTCTTTTATTTATTTTATTTTTTATGACAAAAACGGCTAAAACATGATGACAAAAATGATGAAAACTCTGCCCAGTTGTGCAGGTCTTAGCTTTCAAATGAGGCGTTACTCTGGCCTTTGGATTTGAAGCTTTTGGATTTGGGCAAAACTGGAGAAACTGTGCTCGGTCCATGTGGGGGTTAAGAGGTTAGTCTCAGGCCTCTGTCCTCTGTCCCGTAGTGTCCATGGTGCTGGGCGTCCCGAGCGTGAAGAGGGAGGTGCACCTGTACCTGCCCGACACGCTGACCTCGCTGATGTCCGAGCTGTCGCCGGCGGAGAGAGAGGACTGCATCATCGTGGTGCTCGTCGCTGAGGTCCAGTTTCCTCCTGAACGTCTTTAACTCTGTCTTCAGGTTTTCATCCAGGAAGTGACTCCCACACCTGGACTTTCCCACGCTCATTCATTCACAAATACTCACATGTTTGGTATCCACGTGTAGCACGAAAGGCTGTCACCGAGATGACGCTGTAATCCAAATATGGTCATTTCCTTTGAGGGAGACAGTTTGGAATATTTAGAATTTTATTATTTTTTATTTAGAAAAAAGCTTTGGAAAAAAATTGAATACATTTAGAAATGTTTGAGATTTTTTTGTGTGTGAAAAGTTTTGAACATTTAAAAAAAAAAATCATAATAATAATAATTTAAAAAAAATACATTTTCAAGTTCAATAAAGTTTGGAAAATGTAAGTTTTTAATTTAATCTTTTTTCTTTGTTTTAAGCTGGAAAATTCCACATTTTTTAAAATTTTAAATGTTTTAAAGTTTTTAAAAGTTTTTATAATTTTGTAACCGTTTGTAAAATGTCCTCCAACATGTCTGTGTCGCTCCCTGGTCTTTCTCACGCTTATTCATTACCAAATATGGACATGTTTGGTATCCACGTGTAGCACGAAAGGCTGTGACCGAGATGACGCTGTAATCCAAATATGGTCATTTCCTTTGTGGGAGACAGAGCGGCTAAAGACGGGAGGAACATACACACTTTACAGACTCCACACGGATTTCCGAATTTGAATTTTACCTTTTTGTTTTCACTATTAACTCTCGACCAGGCCGGAGCCGCTGCAGATTCAGGGCTGCAGATCATAATGCTATCGCTAAGCTAGGCCGCTATGACCTGCAGCTTCACCTGCAGCTTCAGACTCACTGAGGACGATCAGCCGCTACATAATAACGGCAGAGAAGAGTTCCTCGTCTCGTGTCCAGAGTGGTCATTAGGTTTAAGAGGAGCCAGAAAGAATTGAGTCCAACAGTGGAGACTCTTTTGTTTATGCAGAATAATGATCCATGTGCTCCCAGTGTGTGTGTACAGTACACCTGAATGTCCTGTAGAGGCAGATGGAGCTGAAACGATCAAATCTGCTGCTGCTGTTCTGGGTTTTAGCTCAACATGACCTCCTCCTTTAACATTCAAAGATAAATCCCAAACTTCTCGCATGTTTATAGAAAGATCTGTAATAATATATGTAAAAAAGACGAAACGGTATCGTGTCAAAAAGCAGCTCAGGACGTCCCTCATGAGTATAATGTTCCTCTTCCTCTTCCTGGTTGATCTTTAGAGGTCCAGAGGTCAAACCCGTCATGGTTTCCTTCAAACGTCAGAGGTCACGGAGTTTTCACAAAGACACGTCTCTGTGAGGTTCATGACTTCAGTTCATCCTGAATCTAAAGAACTGGACACTGATCTGAGGTCTGCACAGTTTAGATCGAAATATTCCTTCAACTTTTCCAGTGGAAAAAAAAAGTGACGGAAACTCTAGGTGGTCGTTTTTTACTGTGAGATCCAGTTACTGCTTTTAGACTAAACAGGCCTTTCCCCTCTTAACCCCCGCCTGAACCAGCACATTTTCTCCAGTTCGGCTTTACCCAAATCTAAAAACTTGTCATCGCCTATAGGCCAGTGTGAAGCTAAGACCTACAAAACTGATCTAAGATTGTTCCTCGTGTTTCCGTGCGTTGTTGCCACGTTGTCGTCCCTTTTTTGTTGCTATTTTGACAGGAAGCTTTTAGATTTGGGTAAAGCCTCACAGAACCAACGTCACAAACAACGGTCAGAGCATCAGGCGTGTGGCTACAGACACAACAAGGCAAATGTTTCTCTTAAACAGCAACTGCCACGTAACTCATTTAAAGAGCAGAGGAAGAAGTACTCGAAAAGTGCAGATACAGGACCACACATTTACTTAAGTAAAAGTACACAAGTATGCATTGTAAAAAGTACTTCCATCCATCCATCTTCTTCCACTTGTCCGTTGCCGGGTCGTGGGGGCAGCTGTTGGAGCTGCACCAGCCCCTATAGCGCCCCCTGCAGGTGGTGGGTCCACAGAAGGACGGCCTCATGGTTCTAACCGGGCCTGTTGGTCTCTCATAAGGGGCTTCTGAACCGCTCTTTGTCTGACCCGTCACCCAGGACCTGTTTGCCCTGGGAGACCCTACCAGGGGCACGAAGCCCCCGACCACAGAGCTCCAGGATCATTCAGGTCAAACCCTCCCCCACGTTAAGGGGGGGGGGCTCCAGGAGGGGGCGCTGTAGACGTGCAGAGGGTGTAAAATGTACTTTATAAGTAAAAATTAAAAGCATTTAAGAGTTTAATGTGCAGGATCATTTGAATCAAACCAGGTCTAAACCAGTTGATCGTAAAGAGGTCACTTTGAAAATAAAATCGTCGTGTGCAAAACTTTACAAACCGATACTTTTCATTCCTTCTGTTTTCAGTGTGTGTTTGTGTGTTCCAGGCGGATCAGCAGTACGCCAGCTCTGTGGCCGAAAACCTCCGCAGCCTGTGAGTCATTTACTACTGTGTTACTACTGCGTTACTTCTGCGTTACTACTGCGTTACTACTGCGTTACTTCTGCGTTACTTCTGCGTTACTACTGCGTTACTTCTGCGTTACTACTGCGTTACTTCTGCGTTACTTCTGCGTTACTACTGCGTTACTACTGCGTTACTTCTGCGTTACTACTGCGTTACTACTGCGTTACTACTGCGTTACTTCTGCGTTACTTCTGCGTTACTACTGCGTTACTTCTGCGTTACTACTGCGTTACTACTGCGTTACTACTGCGTTACTACTGCGTTACTTCTGCGTTACTACTGCGTTACTTCTGCGTTACTTCTGTGTTACTACTGCGTTACTTCTGCGTTACTTCTGCGTTACTACTGCGTTACTACTGCGTTACTACTGCGTTACTACTGCGTTACTACTGTGTTACTTCTGCGTTACTACTGCGTTACTACTGCGTTACTACTGCGTTACTTCTGTGTTACTACTGTGTTACTACTGCGTTACTGCTGCGTTACTACTGCGTTACTACTGCGTTACTACTGCGTTACTTCTGCGTTACTACTGCGTTACTACTGCGTTACTACTGCGTTACTACTGCGTTACTTCTGCGTTACTACTGCGTTACTACTGCGTTACTTCTGCGTTACTTCTGCGTTACTACTGCGTTACTACTGCGTTACTACTGCGTTACTACTGCGTTACTTCTGCGTTACTTCTGCGTTACTACTGCGTTACTACTGCGTTACTACTGCGTTACTTCTGCGTTACTTCTGCGTTACTTCTGTGTTACTACTGCGTTACTACTGCGTTACTACTGCGTTACTACTGCGTTACTTCTGCGTTACTTCTGCGTTACTACTGCGTTACTTCTGCGTTACTTCTGCGTTACTACTGCGTTACTACTGCGTTACTACTGCGTTACTTCTGCGTTACTACTGCGTTACTACTGCGTTACTTCTGCGTTACTTCTGCGTTACTTCTGCGTTACTACTGCGTTACTACTGCGTTACTACTGCGTTACTTCTGCGTTACTTCTGCGTTACTACTGCGTTACTTCTGCGTTACTTCTGCGTTACTACTGCGTTACTACTGCGTTACTTCTGCGTTACTACTGCGTTACTACTGCGTTACTACTGCGTTACTACTGCGTTACTACTGCGTTACTACTGCGTTACTACTGCGTTACTTCTGCGTTACTTCTGCGTTACTACTGCGTTACTTCTGCGTTACTACTGCGTTACTACTGCGTTACTACTGCGTTACTACTGCGTTACTTCTGCGTTACTACTGCGTTACTTCTGCGTTACTTCTGCGTTACTTCTGCGTTACTACTGCGTTACTTCTGCGTTACTACTGCGTTACTTCTGCGTTACTACTGCGTTACTACTGCGTTACTACTGCGTTACTTCTGCGTTACTACTGCGTTACTTCTGCGTTACTACTGCGTTACTTCTGCGTTACTACTGCGTTACTTCTGCGTTACTTCTGCGTTACTACTGCGTTACTTCTGCGTTACTACTGCGTTACTACTGCGTTACTACTGCGTTACTACTGCGTTACTTCTGCGTTACTACTGTGTTACTTCTGCGTTACTACTGCGTTACTACTGCGTTACTACTGCGTTACTTCTGTGTTACTACTGTGTTACTACTGCGTTACTGCTGCGTTACTACTGCGTTACTTCTGCGTTACTACTGCGTTACTACTGTGTTACTACTGCGTTACTACTGTGTTACTACTGCGTTACTACTGCGTTACTACTGCGTTACTACTGTGTTACTACTGCGTTACTACTGCGTTACTACTGCGTTACTTCTGCGTTACTACTGCATTACTACTGCGTTACTTCTGCGTTACTACTGCGTTACTTCTGCGTTACTACTGCGTTACTGCTGCGTTACTACTGCGTTACTTCTGCGTTACTACTGCGTTACTACTGCGTTACTGCTGCGTTACTACTGCGTTACTTCTGCGTTACTACTGCGTTACTTCTGCGTTACTACTGCGTTACTACTGCGTTACTACTGCGTTACTTCTGCGTTACTTCTGCGTTACTACTGCGTTACTGCTGCGTTACTGCTGCGTTACTTCTGCGTTACTTCTGCGTTACTACTGCGTTACTGCTGCGTTACTACTGCGTTACTTCTGCGTTACTTCTGCGTTACTACTGCGTTACTACTGCGTTACTTCTGCGTTACTTCTGCGTTACTACTGCGTTACTACTGCGTTACTACTGCGTTACTTCTGCGTTACTTCTGCGTTACTACTGCGTTACTGCTGCGTTACTGCTGCGTTACTTCTGCGTTACTTCTGCGTTACTACTGCGTTACTGCTGCGTTACTACTGCGTTACTTCTGCGTTACTTCTGCGTTACTACTGCGTTACTTCTGCGTTACTTCTGCGTTACTACTGCGTTACTGCTGCGTTACTACTGCGTTACTTCTGCGTTACTACTGCGTTACTGCTGCGTTACTACTGCGTTACTACTGCGTTACTTCTGCGTTACTACTGCGTTACTACTGCGTTACTTCTGCGTTACTACTGCGTTACTTCTGCGTTACTACTGCGTTACTACTGCGTTACTTCTGCGTTACTTCTGCGTTACTACTGCGTTACTGCTGCGTTACTACTGCGTTACTTCTGCGTTACTACTGCGTTACTACTGTGTTACTACTGCGTTACTACTGTGTTACTACTGCGTTACTACTGCGTTACTACTGTGTTACTACTGCGTTACTTCTGTGTGACTACTGCGTTACTTCTGCGTTACTTCTGCGTTACTACTGCGTTACTACTGCGTTACTACTGCGTTACTTCTGCGTTACTACTGCGTTACTACTGCGTTACTACTGCGTTACTACTGCGTTACTACTGCGTTACTACTGCGTTACTACTGCGTTACTTCTGCGTTACTACTGCGTTACTTCTGCGTTACTACTGCGTTACTACTGCGTTACTACTGCGTTACTACTGCGTTACTTCTGTGTTACTACTGCGTTACTACTGCGTTACTTCTGTGTTACTACTGCGTTACTTCTGCGTTACTACTGCGTTACTACTGCGTTACTACTGCGTTACTTATGTGTTACTTATGTGTTACTACTGCGTTGCTTCTGTGTTACTTCTGTGTTACTACTGTGTTACTTCTGTGTTACTACTGCGTTACTACTGCGTTACTACTGTGTTACTACGGTGTTACTACGGTGTTACTACTGTGTTACTACTGCGTTGCTTCTGCGTTACTTCTGTGTTACTACGGTGTTACTACGGTGTTACTACTGCGTTGCTTCTGTGTTACTTCTGCGTTACTACTGCGTTACTACTGCGTTACTACTGCGTTACTACTGTGTTACTACTGCGTTGCTTCTGTGTTACTTCTGTGTTACTACGGTGTTACTACTGTGTTACTACTGCGTTGCTTCTGCGTTACTTCTGTGTTACTACGGTGTTACTACGGTGTTACTACTGCGTTGCTTCTGTGTTACTTCTGCGTTACTTCTGTGTTACTTCTGTGTTACTACTGCGTTACTACTGTGTTACTACTGCGTTACTACTGTGTTACTACTGTGTTACTACTGCGTTACTACTGCGTTACTACTGCGTTACTACTGTGTTACTTCTGTGTTACTACTGTGTTACTACTGTGTTACTACTGTGTTACTACTGTGTTACTGCTGTGTTACTTCTGTGTTACTGCTGTGTTACTGCTGTGTTACTTCTGCGTTACTTCTGTGTTACTACTGTGTTACTACTGTGTTACTGCTGTGTTACTTCTGCGTTACTACTGCGTTACTTCTGTGTTACTACTGTGTTACTACTGCGTTACTACTGTGTTACTGCTGTGTTACTTCTGCGTTACTACTGTGTTACTACTGCGTTACTACTGTGTTACTACTGTGTTACTACTGTGTTACTGCTGTGTTACTTCTGCGTTACTACTGTGTTACTGCTGTGTTACTTCTGCGTTACTACTGTGTTACTACTGCGTTACTACTGTGTTACTACTGTGTTACTACTGTGTTACTGCTGTGTTACTTCTGCGTTACTACTGTGTTACTTCTGCGTTACTACTGTGTTACTGCTGTGTTACTTCTGCGTTACTACTGTGTTACTACTGCGTTACTACTGTGTTACTACTGTGTTACTACTGTGTTACTACTGCGTTACTACTGTGTTACTTCTGTGTTACTACTGTGTTACTTCTGTGTTACTACTGTGTTACTACTGTGTTACTACTGTGTTACTTCTGCGTTACTACTGCGTTACTACTGCGTTACTTCTGTGTTACTACTGTGTTACTTCTGTGTTACTACTGTGTTACTACTGTGTTACTACTGTGTTACTTCTGTGTTACTACTGCGTTACTACTGCGTTACTACTGCGTTACTTCTGTGTGACTACTGCGTTACTACTGCGTTACTTCTGTGTTACTACTGCGTTACTACTGTGTTACTACTGTGTTACTTCTGTGTTACTACTGTGTTACTACTGTGTTACTTCTGTGTTACTACTGCGTTACTACTGTGTTACTACTGTGTTACTACTGTGTTACTTCTGTGTTACTACTGTGTTACTACTGTGTTACTACTGTGTTACTACTGTGTTACATGTAGAGCGATCAGTCTGAAACTCCTGCTGTAGGGACTCACGTGAATATGAGGAAACGACGTACTGCACGTCTGTTTTCTTTCTATGTTTTTATAAAGATAAGTCGTTTTATGCCAAAAATACCAAACGTTGTGTGTGTTTTCTGGACAGAGCCAGGTTTAAATGCGTCTCCCTTTAAAAACTCTCTTTACGACGTTTGTTCTCTGAGATTGATCCAGGAAGTGACTCATGTCCGTGTGGCTCCCTGGTCTTTCCCACGCTCATTCATCCACAAATACTTCCTTTGTGGGACACAGTTTGGAACATTTAGGAAAATAAATTCCACAGATCTAATTCCTGACCATTTATGAAGCTTTGAACCAAAAAAAGAGTTTTTACGGATTTATTTTAATTTTTTCCGCTAACTAGTTTATTATTATTATTAATTAATTATTAATAAAACCACACATTTAAACCTGGCTTTATCCGTTATTGCGACACATTCTTCCTCGGTAAACTACAGCAGAAGTTTCACGTTACTATAAGTTCCTTCTAAATATCTCTTTACCTCTTACCTTAACGCATTGTCTCCAGTTCGGCTTTACCCAAATCAGTTTTTTATTTTTTTGCAGTTTTTTTTTTTTTCTTTTTGTCATCTTTTTTTATTAATTTATTTTTTTATCGTTTTTTTGTGTTTTTTTCCCATTTGTTTTGTTTGTTTTTGTCATTTTTTCCCCGTCTTTTTTTATTATTTATTTTTGGTAGTTTTTTAAATTTTTTTTGACATTTTGTTGTTGTTTTTTGTCACTTTTTTGAAGTGCTTTTGTGGCTTTTTTGTGTTATTGTTGCTTTTCTGGCGTGTTTTTGTCTCTTTTAGATTTGGGTAAATCCAAACTGGAGAAAATATGCTCGATTAAGGCGGGGATTAAGAGTTTAAATGTTCCTTAAATGTTCCTTAATGTTCCTTAAATGTTCCTTAATGTTCCTTAAATGTTCCTTAATGTTCCTTGTGTCTCATCTTTGTCTTCATGTCAGTTTCCCGGCGGAGATCCAGTCCGGTCTTCTGGAGGTGGTCTCTCCGTCCTCTCACTTCTACCCGGACTTCTCCAAACTGAGGGAGTCGTTCGGAGACCCCAAGGAGAGGGTCAGGTGGGTCCGGAGAGCGTGTGACCCGACGTAACCCCTGTGACCCCTGACCTCGGGGATCACGCGCCGCAGTCACGGGTTTGCTTTAAATACGTGCATGTCTGTGTTTGGAGACTTTGCCCCTGAGGTGTTTTTTTTTTTTTACAAAGAAAAGGGAGTTTGTTTCTGAGCCGAAGCCTGTGCAACAGCGCCCTCTGCTGTTCTCTCTGTGTCTTCTCCTTCACTCGTCTGAGACCTGACCTGTGATCCAGAGAGCACTGCTGCCACCTGCTGACGCAAGAGAATAACTACAGATATTAAGCCCAGAGCCAAACAAGGCTTTCCTACACACGCCCCCTTTAACCTCTTAACCTCCGCCTGAACCGAGCACATTGTCGCCAGCTTGGCTTTACCCAAATCTAAAAGCTTCTTGAAAAAAAGCAACAAAATATCCAAAAAGGGTTAGAAAAAAATACAACAAAAAGGACAAAAACTAACAACAAAAAAGCATAAAAAAAGCAACAACGAGCGGCGTTACACTGGCCTATTGGCTGTGAACTCTTTTAGATTTGGGTAAAGCTGAATTGTATAAAATACGCTTGGTCCAGCTGGGGGTTAAGAGGTTAATGTGTGTCGGTGTGAAATAATGGTTCTAAAGACTGATGTGTTTGAATCAGGATCTGAAACATTTTCTCTTTTCTATCGTGTGCAGGTGGAGGACGAAGCAGAACCTGGACTACAGCTTCCTCATGATGTACGCTCAGTCCAAAGGCACCTACTACGTCCAGGTCAGAGGTCACCACACTGACATTAGGCGCGGAAAGTCTCTAACGGTCAAATCCAATACTTCTGCTGGTTTAAGTCCTGGTTAAGTCCTGGTTAAGTCCTGGTTAAGTCCTGGTTTAAGTCCTGGTTTAAGTCCTGGTTTAAGTCCTGGTTAAGTCCTGGTTAAGTCCCGGTTAAGTCCTGGTTGAATTGACTTTGTTGTCTCCGCAGCTGGAGGACGACATCGTGGCTCGTCCAAACTACTTCACCACCATGAAGAACTTCGCGCTGCAGCAGCCGTCGGAGGAGTGGATGATCCTGGAGTTCTCCCAGCTCGGCTTCATCGGTGAGAGTCTGCTAGAGGAGGAAGAGGAGAGGAAGGGGAGGAAGAGGAGGAAGGGGAGGAGGACAGGGCAAACTGGCTATATGTCCCTTCTGGAAGAGCACAGCCTCTCTAACCTACCCTATGGCTCGTTTCCACCAGCCCTACCCTACTCTACCTGGTTTGGTCCGACTCTATTAAACCTGGTTGTGTTTCCATTACTCTGTAGGATCTTATACTGTTTCCATGGAAACAGTACCAGTCCAAACTGGTACTAAAAAAGTACAAGGTAACTATAAAGTGGACTGGTGGAAACAGAGTTGAAGGAGCTATGAGGGTCTTGAACAAGGGGGGAAGAGTGACCGGATCCCCATGAGCACACTCTCTTGTTCCTGTTGTAGGGAAGATGTTTAAGTCGGTGGACCTGCCGATGATCGTGGAGTTCATGCTGATGTTCTACAAAGATAAACCCATCGACTGGCTCCTGGACCACATCATGTGGGTCAAAGTCTGTAACCCTGAGAAAGACGCCGTGAGTCACTGTCCGTCAGAAAACACATTCAGAGTCTGCAGAGTTATATCTGTGCATCTTCTCCCTCAGAAACACTGCGACCGACAGAAGGCCAACCTGAGGATCCGCTTCAAACCCTCGCTGTTCCAACACGTGGGAGTCCACTCCTCCCTGGCCGGGAAGATCCAGAAACTCAAGGTACTGTTGTTCTCGAGAGGATCGAACGTAAAGACCTTCAAGTAGAAACGAAAGACTCAAGGGGTTCGCCATAACCACTGACCACAGACCTCCCCTCCTTTCATTTAACACAAAATCCTCCATTGTCTCGTCCAAACTCTCAAACTAGGGCCTGATTCTTCCAAAGAAATGCTTTAAACCTGACGATTATAAAGTCACATGATGATTATTCCATTTGAATAACATTTCAATGCTGAACCCTGGACCTGCTCAGACCTGGTTCTGCCCCGTCTGTTTCAGGATAAGGACTTCGGGAAACAGAACCTGCACAAAGGCCACATAAACCCGGCGGCAGAGCTGAGCTCCAGCCTGAAGACCTACCAGCACTTCACCCTGGAGAAGGCCTACCAGGGGGAGGACTTCTTCTGGGCCTTCACCCCAGTGTCCGGGGACTTCATCCGCATGCGCTTCTTCACACCCGTGCGCGTCGAGAGGTACGTGTAGGAACAGTAGTAGTTACAGTAGTAGTTACAGTAGTTACAGTAGTAGTTACAGTAGTAGTTACAGTAGTAGTTACAGTAGTTACAGTAGTAGTTACAGTAGTTACAGTAGTAGTTACAGTAGTTACAGTAGTAGTTACAGTAGTAGTTACAGTAGTTACAGTAGTAGTTACAGTAGTAGTTACAGTTACAGTAGTAGTTACAGTAGTAGTTACAGTAGTTACAGTAGTAGTTACAGTAGTAGTAACAGTTACAGTAGTAGTTACAGTAGTAGTTACAGTAGTTACAGTAGTAGTTACAGTAGTAGTTACAGTAGTAGTTACAGTAGTAGTAGTAGTAGTAGTAGTTACAGTAGTAGTTACAGTAGTAGTAACAGTAGTAGTAGCAGTAGTAGTTACAGTAGTAGTAACAGTAGTAGTTACAGTAGTAGTTACAGTAGTAGTAGTAGTAGTAGTTACAGTAGTAGTTACAGTAGTAGTTACAGTAGTAGTAGTAGTAGTAGTTACAGTAGTAGTTACAGTAGTAGTTACAGTAGTAGTAACAGTAGTAGTTACAGTAGTAGTAGTAGTAGTAGTAGTATCAGTAGTAGTTACAGTAGTAGTTACAGTAGTAGTAGCAGTAGTAGTTACAGTAGTAGTAACCGTAGTAATGACAGTAGTAGTTACAGTAGTAGTTACAGTAGTAGTTACAATAGTCCCCATAACAGTAGTAGTTACAGTAGTAGTTACAGTAGTAGTAACAGTAGTCACCATAACAGTAGTAGTTACAGTAGTAACAGTAACAGTAGTAGTTACAGTAGTAACAGTAACAGTAGTAGTTACAGTAGTTACAGTAGTAACAGTAGTAGTTACAGTAGTAGTTACAGTAGTCGTAGTAACAGTAGTAGTAACAGTAGTAGTTACAGTAGTTACAGTAGTAGTTACAGTAGTAGTAACAGTAGTAGTTACAGTAGTAACAGTAGTAGTTACAGTAGTTACAGTAGTCACCATAACAGTAGTAGTTACAGTAGTAGTTACAGTAGTCACCGTAACAGTAGTAGTAACAGTAGTAGTTACAGTAGTAGTAACAGTAGTAGTTACAATAGTCCCCATAACAGTAGTAGTTACAGTAGTAGTTACAATAGTCCCCATAACAGTAGTAATTACAATAGTCCCAGTAACAGTAGTAGTTACAGTAGTAGTTACAGTAGTAGTAGTAACTGTAGTAGTTACAGTAGTAGTAGTAACTGTAGTAGTAGTAACAGTAGTAGTTACAGTAGTGGTAACAGTAGTAGTAGCAGTAGTAGTAACAGTAGTAGTAGTAACAGTAGTAGTTACAGTAGTCGTAGTAACAGTAGTAGTTACAGTAGTCGTAGTAACAGTAGTAGTTACAGTAGTAGTAACAGTAGTAGTAGCAGTAGTCGTAGGAACAGTAGTAGTTACAATAGTCCCCGTAACAGTAGTAGTTACAGTAGTAGTAGTAACTGTAGTAGTAGTAACAGTAGTAGTTACAGTAGTGGTAACAGTAGTAGTAGCAGTAGTAGTTACAGTAGTCGTAGTAACAGTAGTAGTTACAGTAGTAGTAACAGTAGTAGTTACAGTAGTCGTAGGAACAGTAGTAGTTACAATAGTCCCCGTAACAGTAGTAGTTACAGTAGTAGTTACAGTAGTAGTTACAATAGTCCCCGTAACAGTAGTAGTTACAGTAGTAGTTACAGTAGTCACCGTAACAGTAGTAGTTACAGTAGTAGTTACAGTAGTAGTTACAGTAGTCACCGTAACAGTAGTAGTTACAGTAGTAGTTACAGTAGTAGTAACAGTAGTAGTAGCAGTAGTAGTAGCAGTAGTCACCGTAACAGTAGTAGTTACAGTAGTAGTTACAGTAGTCACCGTAACAGTAGTAGTTACAGTAGTAGTTACAGTAGTAGTAACAGTAGTAGTAACAGTAGTAGTAGCAGTAGTAGTTACAGTAGTAGTTACAATAGTCCCCATAACAGTAGTAGTTACAGTAGTAGTTACAGTAGTAGTAACAGTAGTAGTTACAGTAGTAGTAACAGTAGTAGTAGCAGTAGTAGTTACAGTAGTAGTTACAGTAGTAGTTACAATAGTTCCCATAACAGTAGTAGTTACAATAGTCCCAGTAACAGTAGTAGTTACAGTAGTACAGTAGTAGTAACAGTAGTAGTAACAGTAGTAGTTACAGTAGTAGTTACAGTAGTAGTAGTAACTGTAGTAGTTACAGTAGTAGTAGCAGCTGCAGTAGTAGTACAGTAGTAGTAGTAGTAGTAGTAGTAACAGTAGTAGTTACAGTAGTAGTAACAGTAGTAGTAACAGTAGTAGTTACAGTAGTAGTTACAGTAGTAGTAACATTAGTAGTTACAGTAGTACAGTAGTAATAACAGTAGTAGTTACAGTAGTAGTAGTAACTGTAGTAGTTACAGTAGTAGTTACAGTAGTAGTTACAGTAGTAGTAACAGTAGTAGTTACAGTAGTAGTAACTGTAGTAGTTACAGTAGTAGTAACAGTAGTAGTTCCAGTAGTAGTTACAGTAGTAGTAACAGTAGTAGTTACAGTAGTAGTTACAGTAGTAGTAACAGTAGTAGTTACAGTAGTAGTAACTGTAGTAGTTACAGTAGTAGTAACAGTAGTAGTTACAGTAGTAGTAGTAACAGTAGTAGTAGTAACAGTAGTAGTTACAGTAGTGGTTACAGTGGTAGTAACAGTAGTAGTTACAGTAGTAGTAACAGTAGTAGTAACAGTAGTAGTTACAGTAGTAGTAGTAACAGTAGTAGTAGTAACAGTAGTAGTTACAGTAGTGGTTACAGTAGTAGTAGTAACAGTAGTAGTAGTAACAGTAGTAGTAACAGTAGTAGTTACAGTAGTAGTAGTAACAGTAGTAGTAGTAACAGTAGTAGTAACAGTAGTAGTTACAGTAGTAGTAGTAACAGTAGTAGTAGTAGCAGTAGTAGTAACAGTAGTAGTAGTTACAGTAGTAGTAGTAACTGTAGTAGTTACAGTAGTAGTAATAATAATAATAATATATTTAATTTGTAATGCACTTTACATGAAAATCTCAAAGTGCTACAACACAAGTGGAAAATAACAACAATAAAAGCACATAAACATTTAAAAAGGGAACAGAAAAGTCTTTAGTCCTTTTCTAAAAGCCTCCAGGGACTGTGGGGCCCTCAGGTGCAGTGGTAGGGCGTTCCACAGTTTAGGAGCAGCTGCCTGGAACGCTCTGTCACCCATTGTCCGGAGTTTAGTTCTGGGGATGGAGAGGAGGTTGGTCTCTGTGGGCCGAAGTGCTCTGGTTATGGGTGGAGGAGTGAGGAGTTCAGTGAGATAGTTCGGGGCGTTTCCATGGATGCATTGATAAGTGAGCAGGCAGATTTTGTATTTGATACGTTGACCGATCGGAAGCCAGTGGAGATCGCGAAGAACTGGGGTGATGTGCTGGTGCTTAGGCGTCCTCGTCAGGATCCTGGCCGCGGCGTTCTGGATATGCTGAAGCTTTTGAAGGCTTTTTGCCGGGATCCCAACGAGGAGGGCATTGCAGTAGTCCAGCCTGGAGGAGACAAAGGCATGAACCAGTGTTTCAGCGTCAGAGGGGGAGAGACTGGGGCGGAGTTTGGAGATGTTTTTGAGATGGAAAAAGGAGATTCTACAGAGATTTTGTATGTGGCTTTCAAATGACAGAAGGGGGTCAAAAATGACTCCCAGGTTGCGGACAGTGGAGGAAAGGGGGAGGGTGATTCCAGAGAATGCAATGTCAGAAATAAGAGAAGATTTGAGTTGGTGGGGGGTCCCGATAAGAATGGCTTCAGTTTTGGAGCTGTTTAGTTGTAGGAAATTTTCTGCCATCCATGCCCTTGTCTCCTCCAGGCACGCTGCCAGAGCTGTTTGAGAGGCTGATATGGAGACGGAATCAGTGCGTAGGTAGAGCTGAGTATCATCGGCATAGCAGTGGAACGAGATTCCATGCTTGCCGATGATATGGCCCAGGGGGAGCATATAGATGTTAAAGAGGGTAGGGCCAAGGACAGACCCTTGAGGGACCCCACAGGTGACGGCGCGGGGCCGTGACCTGGCGTCCCCCAGGGCCACATACTCAACTCTACCCGCCAGGAATGATTTGAACCAGGAGAGAACTGTACCCGACAGACCAATGTTGTGTTGTAGGCGGTGGAGAAGGATATTGTGATCGACCGTGTCAAAGGCTGCTGTTAGATCAAGAAGAATGAGAATTGAGGGGGAGCCCTGGTCAGAGGTCACCAAGAGGTCATTGGTGACCCTGACCAAGGCTGTCTCAGTACTGTGAGCGGAACGGAAACTGGATTGAAATTTCTCATACAGCGAGTTTGTACGCATGTGGTCGTGAAGCTGGCCAGCTACAGTCCTCTCCAAAACCTTCGAGAGAAATGGGAGGTTGGAGATGGGCCTGTAGCTGGCCAGGTCGTCGTGATTCAGGTTGTGATTTTTTAGATGAGGTTTAATCAGTGCAGTTTTGAGTGCGGCGGGGACATGGCCAGAGTGAAGTGAACAGTTTATAATTGAGGTAATGAGGGGGCTAAGATATGAGATGTTGGGTTTTAACAGGATGGTGGGAAGTGGATCAGTGGCACAGGTGCAAGGTTTCATTTTGCGGATGATTGTTTCAACCTCCTGTACCTTCACCTCCTCAAAGTCTGCCAGGGTGTTTTCAGGGACAGAAAACACTGAGGGCGGGCGGGTAATTTGTGCAAGAGGTCTACGGATGGTGTCCACTTTGAGTGCAAAAAAGTCACTAAATTTATTGCACTGCGTCTCTGTTGAACAGATGACAGAGGGTGTTCTAGAGCTTAGGAGCTGGTTTACGGTTGAAAATAGCTGTTTAGAATTGCCTGGATTCTTATTGATTATTCTAGAGTAGTACGTTGATTTGGCTTTAGATAGCAAGGTGGAATAATGTTTCTGATGGTCCCGATATGCAATTTTATGCACAGTAAGGCCTGATTTAACATAGCGCCTTTCAAGGGACCGCCCAGTCGCTTTCACTTTTCTCAGTTCTGATGTAAACCATGGCGCCGAGCGTGGGTAGGTGACTGTTCTGGTTTTGACTGGGGCGTGGCTATTCAAGATACAGCGCAGAATTGTGTTGTAGTATTTCAGGCCATCTTCAGCAGAGGAAAAATCTGCAGACAGATTTTTAAGATCAGCGGATAGAGCAGTATGGTCAATTTTGTTTATACTCCTAAAGCGAATTTGACGCGTGTTTTTGATGTGAGACGAGCACATTGGTAATTCTACAGAAACAGCGCGGTGATCTGTAGTAGTAGTAGTAGTAACTGTAGTAGTTACAGTAGGACAGTAGTAATAACAGTAGTAGTAGTAGTCGTTACAGTAGTAGTTACAGTAGTAGTAGTCGTTACTGTGAATGTAGGGGGTGATGGTTGTAGGTTGGAAAATGCAAAAACCCGTCAAACCAGAATGAACCTCTTAAACCCCGCCTGAACTGAGCACATCTGGTCCAAGATGGCGTCGCGGATGGTTGCCATGGAGTTTACGTGCGTTCTACTGTGTTTGTTTTTGTGCGTTAATCGTGTGTCCGCGTGCTCGTACACTCGTGAAGAGCTCCTGAACATCAGATCAATCCCCCATACGGACTTACTAGCACTTGTTTTAGCGTCAGCTGCGGATTTGGTCAATGTTTTGACCAAAAGAGGGAAACGCCGCCTGAGGGGAAGCGAGCGGGAGCTCTCGTGCGTCTAAGAAGGCGAGGAGCGCACACACCTCTACCTGGCATTTTCCTCTCTAACGTTCACTTCACAACAAGATGGACGAGCTAGCGCTGCTAATGAGAGAAACAGGGACGTGGCTCAGCGCGAAGGTCCCGGAGGCCGCTGTTCAACTGGACCCGGGGCTGTGCGGGACCCGGGGCTGAGCGGGACCCGGGGCTGAGCGGGACCCGGGGCTGTGCGGGACCCGGGGCTGTGCGGGACCCGGGGCCAAAGGCGGTGTAGGCTGCTTCTATAGCAACAACAGCTGGTGCTCTGATGGGACTGTGATATCCCAACACTGCTCTCCTGCTCTGGAATATCTGATCATTAACTGTAAACCTTTTTATTCACCGCGGGGTCTCCTTCATCCTGGTTGCAGCTCAGCGCACACTCGCGGAGCAGATTCTGAACGTAGAGCGGACTTTCCCGGAGTCCCTCGTCATTGTGCTCGGTGACTTTAACAAAGGGAACCTCAGCCAGGAATTACCCAAATATAGACAGTTTATTAAATGCCCCACCAGAGAGGAGAACACTCTGGATCACTGTTACACCACCATAAGCCACGCCCACCACGCTGTCCCCCGCGCTGCACTCGGACTCTCAGACCACGTGATGGTTTTACTTAATCCCCTCATACAGACAAACACTGAAACTCGCTAACCCGGTAGTGAGCACATCAAAGAGGTCACTCCTGAAGCTGTGGAGGAGCTGCGCTCATGTTTGGAGACCACAGACTGGGAGGCCTTTGGGGCTTCCATCAACCTGGATGAATCCACGGACATCGTGACCTCATATATCCAGTTCCATGAGGAGCACATCTACCAACGCGCACCAGGGTCTGTTATGAGAATGATGAGCCCTGGTTCACCCCCAAACTCCAGCGGCTTCGTAAGGAGAAAGAGGCGGCGCACAGAAACGGGGACAAAGGCCGATACAGACTTTAGAAGGGAAGTGGGAAATGCCAGATCTGTATATTCAGCCCGTCTCCAACAGCAATTCTCCTCAAACGACCCGGGAGCAGTGTGGGGGGGGCTTAAGCCCAAGGCCCCCCAGACTCTGAACGACCTGTCCCTCGCCCAGGGTCTGAATACACACTACTGCCGCCATGAGCGCCCATCAGCTCCTCACACTCCAGAGCCTCCAGAGAACCCAGCCACCTCTGCCCCCCCCAAACACAAAATGTGATTTAAACGGTCTGTTTAGATGAGTTAAATGAGGCGTTACTCTGGCCTACAGGGTGGAACCTTTTAGATTTGGGTAAAGCTGATACGAAGATCAGAGAGAAAATACACTCGGTGAAGGCGGGGCTTAAGAGGTTAAATCAGCAAATCGTGAAAGTGCACAGACCTAAAACTGATCATAACATGCGCTTATAGAGTTAAACATTTGAAAAGGGGGCGGGTCTTTTGATGAAGGCCAGGTGTATCCAAGTACACAATAAAGTACTTGGATACTTCACATGTTCCCTGTCGTGTTTTGCAGGTTTTTCTTCCGCAGCGGGAACATCGAGCATCCGGGAGACAAACTCTTCAACACCACGGTGGAGGTGCTGCCTTTCGACGTGAGCATGTTCTCCCAATGTTCTCCCAATGTTCTCCCAATGTTCTCCCAATGTTCTCCCAATGTTCTCCCAATGTTCTCCGTGTTTTCTGTCGTCGCGGCGCCCCCTAGTGTCCGTAAATGCTGTGATGGTTTTGTGATATTCTGCAGAACCTTCAGGCCGAGAAAGAGGCTTTAACGGACGGAAAAGAGAAATCACCAAAGTACCACAGAACAGAGGACGGCTTCTACAGGATAGGTCTGTACTGCAGTACTAATACTGCCCGTTACACAGTTACTGCAGTACTAATACTGCCCGTTACACAGTTACTGCAGTACTAATACTGCCCGTTACACAGTTACTGCAGTACTAATACTGCCCGTTACACAGTTACTGCAGTACTAATACTGCCTGTTACACAGTTACTGCAGTACTAATACTGCCTGTTACTGCAGTACTAATACTGCCTGTTACACAGTTACTGCATTACTAATACTGCCCGTTACACAGTTACTGCAGTACTAATACTGCCCGTTACACAGTTACTGCAGTACTAATACTGCCTGTTACACAGTTACTGCAGTACTAATACTGCCTGTTACTGCAGTACTAATACCGCCTGTTACACAGTTACTGCATTACTAATACCGCCTGTTACACAGTTACTGCAGTACTAATACTGCCTGTTACTGCAGTACTAATACTGCCTGTTACACAGTTACTGCAGTACTGATACTGCCTGTTACACAGTTACTGCAGTACTAATACCGCCCGTTACACAGTTACTGCAGTACTAATACTGCCTGTTACACAGTACACACACACGAATATTATGGACCTCTATATCATCACTGAGCCGTCACGTCCCCTCATTAGAACGTTCTATCTAGTTCTGAGATATTTAGGTTTAGTTGGGCCACTCTTTAGTGCCAGGGAAGCGTTTTGAGACGTGGTCATTTGCAGATAGAACCTTTCAGATTGTTCTCCTAGTGCCGGCTTGGCTCACACTGTTCCTCTGCTTCAGCCTGGTTCCATAACGGCGTGTGTGAGGGGGAGGTGGAGCCGTCCTTCGGTCCTCTGGAGGCCATCAGGCTGACGGTCATCACCGACTCTCCGGTCTGGGTCATACTCAGCGAGGTAGGGCTCCTCTTCATCTCACTGTCAGCAGAGCTTGTAGCATTCCCATAAGTGCAGTTGCAGCTTTGGCCTGTAGGGGCGCTCCCTTTAAACACAGCTGCTAAGAATCAGCTGAGGTCCAGTCAAGATGAATGGCTTGTATGAAAATCATGGAATAAAGATGGTATCTGTTCATGGTGGAAAAGGCAGAGCTCCAATGGCAGCTGTCTGAGGCTCATTAGGATCCTGAGTCCCGTCGTAGGGCCGCTCTCACTCTGGAGAGATATTCTTATTACATTCCCCAATATTATGCTTTTTCTGCTCATGTTCTGAACTCAGATGCTTTTTTACTTTTTAAATGTTTACAGTTTTGTGCAATCACACGTTTGACCTTTGGCGTCTGGGAATTTTATTTTTCGGATCTTTTGATTTAAAGTTTGAGAACCCCTGGCCTGTAGGATGGAGTAATGCCTTGTAGAGCCGCATTATCGAATACAAGTTCAAAATGTCACATTTCCACTTCTTTGTGTAAAAAACCCACACTTTGTAAATATGCAATAACTTATTATATAATGCGATCAAATGTGCAGTCATTATCAAAGGCTTAATAATAATTAGTTTTATATGTGGAGCTCCTCCCCTCCATTAAGGACATGTACTCCACCCGTCTCACCCTCTCCCCTCCATTAAGGACATGTACTCCACCCGTCTCACCCTCTCCCCTCCATTAAGGACATGTCCTCCACCCGTCTCACCCTCTCCCCTCCATTAAGGACATGTCCTCCACCCGTCTCACCCTCCCCCCTCCATTAAGGACATGCCCTCCACCCGTCTCACCCTCCCCCCTCCATTAAGGACATGTCCTCCACCCGTCTCACCCTCCCCCCTCCATTAAGGACATGTACTCCACCCGTCTCACCCTCCCCCCTCCATTAAGGACATGCCCTCCACCCGTCTCCCCCTCCCCCCTCCATTAAGGACATGTACTCCACCCGTCTCACCCTCCCCCCTCCATTAAGGACATGTCCTCCACCCGTCTCACCCTCCCCCCTCCATTAAGGACATGTCCTCCACCCGTCTCACCCTCTCCCCTCCATTAAGGACAAGTCCTCCACCCGTCTCACCCTCCCCCCTCCATTAAGGACATGTCCTCCACCCGTCTCACCCTCTCCCCTCCATTAAGGACATGTCCTCCACCCGTCTCACCCTCTCCCCTCCATTAAGGACATGTCCTCCACCCGTCTCACCCTCCCCCCTCCATTAAGGACATGTCCTCCACCCGTCTCACCCTCCCCCCTCCATTAAGGACATGTCCTCCACCCGTCTCAGAATCACCAGGGACCCTACGCACCCGTCACACAGTCTCTTCAGAGTAATGCCTTCAGGGAGGAGACTGCGGAATCTACGGGCCAGGTCCAGTCGCCTTAAGAACAGTTTCGTACACAAGCTGAACTCCCTGAGTGCTTTATATATTATTGTAAAAGGAAAAAGATCTGTTTGAATCAGTTTTGTAGGTCTTAGCTTTCAAATGAGGCCTGTTAAGCCACAACTGTTCAAAATGTAACACAATTCTAACTTCACTGTGTAGTAAACTCCCTCAACTCATTTTGTGTTAAAGTCCGTTACTGCATTGTTGAACACGGATCCTTTATAAGACATTCACAGTTATTAGTCGTGTGTTGTTGTCTCTTTTTTTATTGTGTTATTGTTGCTCTTTTGCCTTTTAGATTTGGGTAAAACCGAGCTGGTTGAGGCGGGGGTTAAGAGGTTAAGGTGATTTAGAACCTGAAGCGTGTTTGTGTTTTCCCCCAGATTTTCATCAAAAAGGCCGAGTGACAAAGCCCCGCCCTTTCCCCTGTTTTTATGAAGATTACCTCAGAGACTCTCACAGAGCTCCGCCCACTGGTCATTCGGCGCCGCTGCAGCCGACGGATCGAAGCCGGAGGAACGAGCCTCGGACTCAAAGTCTTTTTTACGGCAGAACTCTGTAGCTCTCTGCGCCTCATCCCCACTCGAGCTGTGGAGCCTCTTCCACTCGGGTCTCCACAGAACATCTCACTGTAACCAGACGGACGTCGGGAAAATGGTCCAACGACGGCCAGACGCTGCCGGTGGAACTTCTTCTTCACCAGGTTCATCCAGGACCTTCACAAACACGGTTCTTCCTCGCATTTATGTCACTGATCTGTAGTTTCTAAATGTTTATCTGCACATTTAAATCTGCCCGAGCTGCAGGCACTGAGCCACAGGCCAGGGGCGAGTCTGAGGAGGGGGCTCAGTGGGCAGGGCCCCCACACACAGTCCAGCATTAAAGCAGAACTGAGTAACTTGTTTCCCTCTGGGGGTGACACAAGGGTTAATGGGAGGATTGGAGGGTCTTTCATCGCCCCCTGGTGTCTCTGGACAGAAAACCACAATTGTAGCTTTCCAGCCTCCGGGGCGGAGTCTCCAATACACACTAATGGAATCACGAAGAAGAAGCTAACAGGCTAACGGGCAAAGCTAACTGCGGGCTAGCGCCACTTAAACAGTATTTGCAGCCAAGTTTGAGTGAAACAATGATCTCCGTCGTGTAACTGGATGAACGAGATCCCTCTGTCCCTTTGTCTTTTCTGTCAGCGTAGGATTTACTCTCACGGACGATTAATGAGTAAAAACACAACATTCTACGACACCTGCAGTGGCTCTTACGGCCTCTAGGGGGTCGTCATGTAATTAGAATATCATGAAAAAGTTCCTTTATTTCTGTAATTCAACTTAAACTGTAAGACTCATTACATTACAAGTGACAAATGTCAAGCCTTTATTTGTTATAATGTTGATGATTGTGTCTTACAGTCCAAAATATTCTAATTTTCTGAGATTTTTAATTTGGGGTTGTTACAAGCTGAGCCATAATCATCATAATTATAACAAATAAAGGCTTGACATATCTCACGTTGCATGTAATGAGTCTCATGTATTAGCTTCACAGTTTAAGTTGAATAACAGCTGTTTTAATCACGTGTTTTTCATGAATAAACTACTTGAATATTATAAATCGTTACTGTGAAAAGTTGCTGCTTGAGCTTTTAAACGATCGACAGCTCCCTGTGTTTAGGCAAAAGAAGGAAAAAAGTCCAGGTAAAATCCATGTGAAATGAGGACAGACAGATAAATAAGATCCAGTCCTGGTGGAAATCCGCCTCCAAAGCTTGGTCTCCACAAAAAAGTCCCAGAACATCCCAAACATCAGCCTCTGTGTGGAAAGAGAAACTGAAACTAACACTTAGCGAGCGCAAGATCAGACGCTACAATCTGTTTTCTATTTTGTTTTGAGATCATAAATGTTTCCTAATGATGAACATTTAAACACAGCGGTTCCTGCCCCGTGTGAGGCTGAAGCTCTGCTATAGCTCCATGAATATCCCACTGTCCTGAGTTTAGCCTGTTGTCGGTGTAGTGGCTCATTCTGCTGCTGCTCTGGACAGCGGGCCCAGCGAGTAGGAAACTCTTGACTGTACAGGCCTACAGGGGTTCCAAACCTGCGGTGCCCGGGCAGAGGCTCAGATCATCAAATATGACAAAGGAAGGAGAAGCTGCAGAAACTCTCCCATTGCAGTTTGTTTGTGTGAAATAAATCATTAGCATTTATTGTTTTGATACGTTTGTTGTGCCCGTGCATACGTTTTGGAATGGGGGGGGGGGGGGGGCGCGGCCCGACTGCAGCATGTGCAGGGGGGGCTACGAGGACAAAGGAACCACTGGTCTGCTGATAGTGCGGGTCAGTTTACTGTCACGGACTCGGCTGGACATGAATGAGTCAGAGCGGCTCTCACTACTGACACCTACTGGCAGAACAGAGACACAGCTAAGGGCAGCTTTAAATGTTTTCCGCCTGCAGCGTCTGGCCCGGGGTAAAGTAGCATAACGTGAGCTCTAAACGAGTCTCGCCTCCTCCGACACGTCTCCCAGAATCCTTCACTTCTCGCCCCTCCTCCGCTCTCGAACTACTGCTGTCCGCTCTCCTCCCGAGGCCTTTCTCTGCTGCGCTCGCTCACTTTTCTACTACGGAAACCAACGTGGACAAAAGCAGTGAGCGAGTGTTCTCCTCCTGTAGCGCCCCCTGGAGCCCGTCTGCGTGCGCTTGTACAGTTTTTATTTGAAAGCACTGGATCGATGCTGTTTCTGTTTTAGGATTTCAATTTGGTCCAATGGTTGTAATAAAGAATATGACTTAAACCGCGGCTCGGCTCATTCTGTTTAAACGTTTTTAAAATCAGGTTCTTCTTCTCTCACCTCCAGGGAGATGATCTGGAGGAATCAAAGGTTCTACACATCACCGAGATGACCTTTAGCCTCAACCCTGATTAAATTATACAGCTTAACAAACCCCCCTCTTTCTTTGTATCAACTAAAGCACATGTTCCCTTTGTCGGGGACCGAGACAGCGCCCCCTGTTTAAAGAACAATCACTGCAGTCGCCATAAATATTTAATTCCAAAATCCAAAAACTCAGACCCCTGAAAAACAAACAAACATAAAGGAAGTAACAGATAGTCTGCGTCGTTCACGTCAGTGTTGATTCCGTCGACTGAAATATTTAGTCTTAATTTTAGTCAAAGTGATTTTTCTGACGACTAAAATTGGACTAAAACTAAATTAAAAGTTTTTCATGCGACTAAAACTGTGACTAAAATGTCCAGATATTTTAGTCGACTAAAATAAGACTAAATAAAAATGGAAAGGAGAGACTAAAATCATCCAAACTTCTATTGACCGTCTGAAAGAGCCTCATATCATGTAAATCCACTGCCAAAGGAGCAGCTCTGAGCTTTGTTCATGAAGCAGGACCTCCATTAAATATGATTATAATGAATATTATTAATACAAAGTCGATTAAATTTGTCCTAAATTTAGTCGACTAAATCTCGACTAAAATTGAATTACATTTTCGTCAAAAGACTAAAACTAAATTAAAATATCTTGTCAAAATTAACACTGGTTCACGTGACATCACAAACTTCTAAACAGCCTACAGTTTGAAGTGGGGGAGGGCGTAACCATGGTAACTGTCTCTATGCAGATTTCCATGTCCATCTATGTCTTAGTTTGTTTCTTATTTCTCTGGAGTGGTTCCAGTCATACCTTACTGACCGGGTGCAGTGTGTGAGAACAAATAATGCAACATCCTCCTTTAAACCTTGCACAACCGGGGTCCCACAAGGGTCAATCCTGGGGCCCTTGCTGTTCAGCATTTATATAAATCACCTCCCTGATGTGTGCAAAGACCTGGATATAATTATGTATGCAGATGATGCCGTCATCTTCACACATGGAAGGGATATGCAGACAGTGGCCTCAAAGTTGTCTTCAGTATTGGACAAAATCCAAAATTGGCTCCAATCTTCATGCCTGACATTAAACACTAGTAAAACAGTTGGCATGTATTTTCATAAAATAAATAATACTAAAGAGATGCCTAACATATATGTAAATGGAGAGGCACTAAAAAATGTAACGGAAACAAAATACTTAGGGCTCTATTTAGACCAAACACTGACATTCAAAAAGCATGTTAAAAAAGTAACCAACACAATTAAATATAACATTTCCTCTCTAAAGCATATGAGGAACAGCCTGACAGTCGAAGCGGCTTTCACTTATTTCAACGCCATGATAATTCCTCACTTTACTTACTGTTTATCTAGCTGGTCGCAGGCAAAGGAGACCACGCTTAAACCACTCAGATCTGTGTATAATCAGGCTTTAAAGGCACTTGACAAAAAACCACTTCGTTATCATCATTGCAATATCCTGAGTAAGTTCAAACTGCTCAGTTTTGACAATATAATTCTATACAATAATCTAAGAATTATATTCAAAATCACCAATAATACAGCTCCACCACCACTGAAGAACTTTGTCAGACTTTGTTCTGAGCAAAATACTAGAGCCACTCGGTCCACTGCAAATAAAAACTGTGTAATCCCAAAAAGATCCTCGGCCTTTGCACAATGTGCCTTCTCATTTCGCTCCATTAAACAGTGGAATGAGCTTCCAGACTGTTTGAAACTGTCTGTAGATCTTAATAGTTTTACTCGAAATTTGAAAAATTATATTTTAGATCATCAATTGTGTCAGCATTGATGAATGTATTGTAAATTATAGGGATTGTTTATATGTCTTTCTAGAAGTGTACAGAAAACTAATGTATTTTATATAGTGATTTTATTGTAGATTAGATTTATAGATTGTAATGTTTTTTGTACTCACCTGTCCAGGGACTGCAGATGGAAAATAGCTACTTTGCTAAATCTGGTACAAATCATCTCTTCTTTTGTAAAGACTAATGGTTTTGTACACTGTCCCTGTTTCAATAAACAATAAACTAACTAACTAACTAACTTTTATTCCTGAGGCCAATTGTGCAAACCTTCAAATCATAACAGCGCCGCCCGAGAAGTGACTTCCTGTTTCTATCCGGCGCGCCAAAATAAAAGCACACAGCCCGTCTCATGGATTAGCTCAGCTGCACTCGCAACATTACAAGAATATAATTAAATACACACATTTTAGGTGTTTTGTCTGGTAATAGTTAGGCACAAAGAAAGTTGTTATGATTTTTGAAGGTGATTATTTCCTCATAAAGGCGTCGGAAAGTGGAGACGATCAGTGCTGGGGAGAATACTTTGAAGTTGTATTTAGTTACTGAATACTTTCCTTAAAATGTATTCAGTAACGTATTCCATTACTTTGTCCAGTCAGAGAGTACTTTCACATGTAAACGCGGCGTATGATTAAAAACATGCAGCTACAGGGGCGGATTGACCTCTGACCCCCCGTCTTACCCGAGCTTTACCCAAATAACAGAGCTGTCAATATACTTGTAAATATGAAATTATTAATTAACTGCAATGTATCCCTTTGACACTAGGAAAGTAACTCTAAACATAATTGAGTAACAGAATACAGTTACTCAAAACGAGTATTCTAGATACATGTATTCAGTTACTGGAGAGACAATAATCAAACCGTGTCCGTGATGTTGGTCAGTAGAATACGAATAATGTGAATCCAATCACGGTCAAATAATGCTCAGGGAAACATTCGGACATTTTATTTTCTGACGGTGTTCCTCTCCCGTAGAGCTGTATCGGCACCTGCTCCGATAATCGTCGCTTTGCTTTAATATATAAGATTATTATTTAGTTTATTTCACGGTCTGGGACAAAACTCCATTCATCTATCTGACAGCTACGTCCTCCACCCTGCCTCGGCCAATCACCTTTCACTTCCTGTGCCACTCCGTCCAATCGCCGCCGTCCACGAGGGTCAGCTCCGGGGGGCGGGCCCTGCGCTGTTTGACGGACAGCTCCTCCGCTCAATCAGCGTTTGACATTTGCCCGCACGCGTCCGCCGTTCCCTGGACTCGGACCAATCGCAGCGGAGCGGGGGCGGGCCCAGTTCACCCACTGTAGCACCACGTGACCCCCTCGGTAGTTCCCAGTCGTCTGTTCGCGGAGAGTCGGAGGTGAGGAAAAACGCTCCCGTTTCCCCTTTTTAACGCGTAAATCCTGCGCAGGTGTGACTTTACTCGTAGCAGCGAGCCTTTTGTAGATGTTCGGGCGATAATGTCTCGGATTTGTTTCAAAATTCATTGTGAATTTGCCCGCGGACGCGCCGAAAGCGTGCGGAGTGTTGGCGTAAGCTGCTAACTGGAGCTAACGTGCCCAAGGTCCGCTATAAATCGCTAGATATGACGTTGTTGCTATAGTGATGCCTTGAAGCTAATGTCCCGCTCCGGCGGCCATGTTGTGATGGTCTGTTCGTGTCATAATCTCATGAAAACTAATGGGGGGGGGGGACGCTTTATTTCTGTATATTTTAGTTTGGGTTTAATATGTACTAACGGCCATGTTTGCTGAAAAATATCTTTTAAAAATAACTAATAATAATGATGATGATACGTTTTAAAAAATTACATATATTAATAAATAAATAACCACAAAGCTGCGATTATTGGCCCCCGCCGACCACCCTGCCCAAAGTAAAGGGGGGGGCTTCACGCTATTTTGTGTCCCTCAATCTTGGGTTACAGGATGAGGGGGATCGCCCTGTCGTCACGTCCGAGGCACTGATGGGCAACGCAAATGTATTACATGATATTAATAGTTCTATGGTGGGTCAAAATATCGTTCCCAAACAGAGCGTTGCATCCGTGAAAAGATCTGAGATTTAAATTAACAGCTCTTCAAGCTCTGGAAAAATCATCACCAAAACATCCGGTGAAAATCGCTACTGCTTTTGTTTTTTCCCCAAACGTCTTAGTTTTAGGATTTTGGAATGTGATATTTATGCCGACGGCAGTGATTGAGTTTTTGATCTGCTGATTCTTTTAGGAGGGTCCTTTCTGCATCTGACAAAGTGAAAATGTGTTCTTTGATAATGCTCAGTTTTCATTGACCTTATACAGAGAGAAATTATGAATTTGTATCACTTTATATGCAAACTAAAGCCTATTTCAGTTTGTTAAACTATATACATTTAGGATTGCAGCCAAGGTTATCCACGTACTTTGGAAAACCTTTGATTCCTCACGTCTACATCTTTTTCACCAGGTTTTCCTTTTTTTATTTGAACAACCAAATGGTATTGAATTCCCGTAAAACTAAAATGTGTTCTCTTCATATTATTGCAGTTTTAATTTTGCCAAATGAAAGTGTTCTTGTATTCTGAGACTAGTAAGAGCCAAGTGCAGTGTTTTTGTGGTTTATTCATATTTTTCAGTAGAATTATATCCTGACACAGATTAATGGACTTCATGGTGTCATTAGGATTCCAAAATGACCAGTGTCTGTTTATTTACTTTGATTAAGGAACATGTCTTCCATTGTTTTTACATTCCATTCGGCTCATTGAACAATCCCAAGATGGCCGCCGCTTCAGCCGCGGTGACGGTTGGAACGTCTCATCTAGCGTGTGATGCTAGCGCTGAATAAACCTCCAGTTGAAGTTAGCAGCCGAAATTAGCCACGTTTTCTTCAGCAAACCTAACCGTACAAACGAGACGTGTTACGGTGTTGGGTTTGTTTAAACGGCTCAATCCTCGCGCTGCTAAACTCACCAAACTAAAGCCGAACGGACCGCGCGTGGAGGCTAACCGAGAGCTAAAGGCTTCTGGAGGTGAAACGCTTTGCATCGGTTTGCATGGCCGGTCGATGAGTAACAGGAGAGCGGGTTATTCAGTGAAAGACACGCGGACAGTCTCTAACGCGCTGTCACGCAAGGCTAGCGTGTCCTAATCCGGTCTCGCGCTTCCTTTTCGGTGCGTTGCAGATTAACTCCGCTGGATTCCGCAATGTAAATAAATATCCGAAGGTGTGGCGTCTCCCCAGACCCTAAACCCCCCCCCAAAAAAACCGGCGGGGTTTCGGGATTAAAGCGCCTCGTAGTGTACACACGTGTTGCGTAATGAGCACGTTCTGGTTATTCCTGGACGCGCGTTTTATTGACGTACTGTCTTTGATGCGCTTTAAACGCACCCTCCTCTGTGTTTTATAGCCCGAGCGAAGGCAATTCAATTAATTACTCCAAACGTAAGGCTTCGAAAGGAACTGAAAAAACGTTACATCTGTCCAAAAGTCTTGATCTTTTATGCCATGAATCTGTCAGAAATACAAACATGGATAAAACACATTTAACCCTTTAGGCGCCAGCTTAAATGTACATTTTGTGAAATCTATAGGCTATAATAAAGTTAAAAACAAACGGTACAACCAGTCCTGAGTGTTACTTTGACCCTAAAGGTTTTGTCGTGATAACCCTCTGGAGTCGCGATAGAGCGTGACATCATATATATACCGATATTCCACCGGTGTCGAAGGCAGGAACAGAAAATTCTTCTCGCTCCAAGTTGTGATGCTGTCGGTCCAGGGACAGAATTGAACCTCTTTAACCGTAAACCGAGCACATTTTCTCCAGTTCAGCTTTACCCAGATCTAAAAGCTTCATGAAAAAACTCTGTCAAAGTAGCGACGACAACGTGAAAGAAAAGCAACAATAACACGACGAAAAACACCTAAAAAAAAGTGGCGGCAACACAGAAACGTCTTAGTTTATTTGAGCAGCAAACACTCTGCTCAGAAGGAGTGGGCCGAAGCAAGAGTCCACCCCCAAAATCAATACAATTAAAATCATCATTTCATAAAAACATAGTGGAACAACAAGGAAACAGCAAAACAAAATAAACCCGACACACCCACAATATACATACTATACTCTACACAGTGTAGTGCGTTAAAAAGCCGGGTGTAGAGCGGGCCAGTTGTAGAGGGCAGCAGCTCCCCATCAACAAACCCCTACGTAGCCTAACTATCTGATTTTGTAGATAATGTTCCTATGCTGTGTGGTGCATTAAAAGACGAGGATTACGAGCCCGTTGGGAGGATCACCCTCTCAACAGATCCATAGCTCGCCTGCCCTGATTCTTTATTTGTAATTTTGAGCAATAGTAATTTAGCTTTCAAATGAGGCGTTCCACTGGCCTAACTCTCCAGTCAGAAGCTTTTAGATTGGGGTAAAGCTGAACTGGAGTAAGAGGTTAAAGGTTAAAGTTTAAGCTCAAATCTATTTTCTCAAATGTTTTTTCCCAATTACTTTTTACATTTTTGCCCCAATATTTTCTTATTAAAAAAAAAAGTCAGCTTAATTTTTTATCATTTTTGATGACTAATTTTTTCCCTATTTCCCTCAATTTTTTCAAATTTTTCCCTCATTTCTTTTACACATTTTTCCTTCTTTTCCCGACATTGGAGATGAACCCGATGTTCTGAACGTGCAGATCTTCCTCACATTCTCCTCCGGAATCGCCCGACGTATCGCGGCTCATACGGATTCTGTTTTCCAGAATAAGGCAATAGCAATAACCTGGAGCCACGCCCTTCCCTCCGAGAGGCTAACCACTCTGCCAGCGTCTCCTCATTCTGCCCGGCGTCCTGAAGATGTGCAGAGATACGAGATGAAGCTCCAGCAAACTGATTAAAACCCGGCTCCAGGGGAAGATGAGATCTGCTGCAGCGATATCTCCATCTTTATTAGAAACAGAGACGGCCCGGTCGGACTACATCGCCCACAATGCATCAGGCCTCTGCTTAATGATGGAGCCGGGGTTTTTACAGCGAGACTTCATCTAGTACCAGAAACAATAATGTGAGGAAGATCTGTGGATTTACAATATCGGGTTCATCTGTAATGGATTGGGAGAAAATGCGGCAAAAATAAGGAAACAAATTGAGAGAATGAGAAAAATTAAGGCAAAACGAAGATTTTTTTTGTGTGAAACATTTGGAAAACATTGTGTGTGTGAAATAAATTAAAATTGGACCAAATGTTGGGGTAAAATCATTTCCTTGAGCTGAAACCGATGAGTCACTTCCTTTAATGCGGTTCCTGGACAAAGATTTGTGTTTCCTGTTCTCGTACCGGTAGAACCTGAACTGGGCGGCACGGTAGCACAGCGGTTAGTGCTCTCGCTTCACAGCTAGAAGGTCCCGGGTTCGATTCCCACCTGGACGGGGCCTTTCTGTGTGGAGTTTGCATGTTCTCCCCGTGTCTGCGTAGGTTTCCTCCGGGTACTCCGGTTTCCCCTACCACCAAAAACATGTACAATAGGCCGGGATGAATGATGTGAGTGAGTGAGTGGTTGGTGGTGGTCGGAGGGGCCGATGGCGCAGATTGGCTGCCTCGCTTCCGTCAGTCTACCCCAGGGCTGCTGTGGCTACAATAGTAGCTTACCACCACCAAGTATGGAATGAATGAATAGTGCAATGTAAAGCGTCTTTGAGTGTCCAGAAAAGCGCTATATAAAACCGATGCATTATTATTATTATTATTATTGAACTGGTTTCCCCGATGTTTCACCCACTGATGTGTTGTTGTGATTGTAAACGTCGGCCTCTTGTATTTGAGCTTTAGGGTCCGGCTGATATGTGGGTGTTTTTATAGAGCTGGAAATGATCCCAGTCTGGTAAAGAAGGCAGGAACCGAAAAAAATAAATAAATCTTCAGATTTATGCTGTTGGGCCAGAGCGTCAGAAAAAATACTTTGTTTCAGGTACAATAAATGATTTTCCCCCTTATTTATTTTTCCAATTGTTTTTCCCACAATTTTAATTTCTCCCATTATTCCCTAGATTGGCCGATAGCCGATATTGTAAAATCCCCAAATATAGTTCCGATATATCGGTCGGCCTCTAGTACTGGTATGGGAAAAAAAGTAACGGTGCCAGGGTGGATTCTGCTTTAATGACACAAAACACTACAGACCTAACTTTAAAAAGTAGTTGTTTTTTTAAAGGATCTGTAAAGTATAGGCATGTATATGATATATTGTACCTCTACTACAATGGAGTACTCATTTTTGAGAGAAATATAAGTATTTTCCAAACCTGGAAGACGAGATGCTTCAATTCAGTTAACTCCGCCCCTCTCTCCGCCCATTCCACATTTGCAGGATTATAAATATAAAGGAGTTGACGTGTGCAACACAGTTTCATAAATGGCTAACACGCGTGCTAACGTGTTTTGAGTGACTCACCGCTCAGCCTGGCCCCCCCATCATCACGCGTTTACGTTATGGGCCTCGCGTTGGTTCTAAAAGGGAGTCCACTTTGATTCTGGCCGAGGTTCACCGAGCCTCCGTCAGGTCGGTAAAGTCGCTGAATCAAACTAACCCGTTCCTCAACTTCCTGTGCCATCGCTTTCCCACCAACAAGCAAACCGGCCCAGACCCGCTCCAGACCCCCGGCCCAGTCCCGGCCCAGACCCGTTCACTTTAAGAGCCAATTCAATTTGTTGAATTGGCTCTAAACGAGTGAATGAGTAAATGCTGGTCTTTATTACAAAGAAGAAAACAAATGATCTTGTTGTGACCGGACTCCAGACTCTAGACCAGGAGCTTAAGGGCCACATCCGGCCCGGGGGCGAAACATGACCCTCCAGCACAGAACGGGATAAACCTAGGAAATAATACCGTGTCCGATCCATATGACATTTACATCTGAGATCAAGAGTCCAAAAGATGAGACCCCTCAGTGACCCATCAGTGCAGGATCGGGTGGTTTCCGTTCGGGACGGGCCCGGCGGCGTTGGGCGGTCAGACGGGTAAAGCCTGTGGAAACGCATGCCGTTCACTTTCAGATATGACTCTGTAATGGACTCTGACAGCACTTTGCACATGACCGTCGCTCTCTGGTGGTGAGATGCGTTTGTACAGTTTCCCCTGGGGCAGACCCTGACCTATTGTACATGTTTTTAGTGGTACGCAGACACGTTGAGAACATGCAAACTCCACAGAAAGGTTCCAGCTGTGAACCATCGAGTCGCTCTGATTAAACCTCCTCCGTTTCTCCCGGTTATTTCCCCAAATAAACACGACCGCAAAACACGGACCGGATCCGTAAAATACTTGGACTGGATTGAGCAAAAAACACGAACCAGAATGGATTAGTGGACTGGATTTGGTGAACTCTCGTTTTAACGATCAGTGAGCCCCGCTGCTTGACAGGGAGGGGGGCGCTGCCAAAAGAACAGTTGGGGAAACACCGCTGGGGTCATGGGGAGACGTCAGGGCTCGGTCTGACCCTCCAGAGCCTCCATCAGTGGGACAGCCTACTCCCCAGGTCCAGAGCTTCACCAGACTCTGCAGCGTCTTCAGGCTCAAACAGCCCATGAGCCGGAGTTAAAAATCAGCACTTTTAACTTTGGGACTCGTCTGTCTCGTCCATGTTAGTTTCAGGATATTTCCTTTGACACTTGTTGAAGCGTGGATGAGTCGACGTGTGTCAGTGCTGTAATCCAGACTTAATCAGATAAAATCCGGCCGTCTCTGTGGGTCTTCATCGGGCAAACCTGCTGGACTCTTTTAAACACAACCTGGATTCACTTTCAGCTTCTACTTCTTCATTTTCATTAAGCGTTACATTTAATCCTTGGTGAAGTTGATCTTTTTCGAGCACGTAGAACCTGCCGAGCCTTTTGTCTCCTCGGATCTGCGGTTCGTGTTTAGTTAAAGAGTGGGTGCTGATAATCCCCAGGGTAATCTCATTAAAACGGTAACAGTGCCCCCTGGAGGCCGCTGTTGCCCTGACGATGGTCCAATGGTGCGTTTAAAGAGCAGGGCCTCTGGGAGCGCCGTGCGGACGCAAACATGGAGGAGGAAACCGGAGTTAAAGCAGGAGGACATTATAGTCTTCATCAGGTCTCCCACGGGCGATCGTGACACAAATACATCTCAATATTTATGGCACTTTCTCCATAACGACGATTTCCCTTTAAAAACATTTTTTTTCTCCCCCCCCAAGATGTTCAAATTTTTGGGCAGTTTTTTTCTCTATTTATTCCCCAACGTTTTCCCAGGTTTATAAAATATTTTCTCCCAACTGTTCCCTTTTTTTAATATGTATATATTTCTATAGTTTAAAAAAAAAAATTCTTCCAGCCCTCCCCACCCCCAGTTTTATTCAAAATTCTTCTAGATTTTCCCTCAAGTTTCTCTAATTTCCCCCCAAAATTTCCTTTAAAAAAAACAAAACCTTTTCCTTATGTCTTTCCCCCTAAATCAATAGTTTTTTTCAAATGATTCCCCGGTTTTTTCTCATATTTTTCTAGATGTTCTTTATTTTATCCCCACGTTTCTTTAACTTATTATGATCTCGTTGCCGTCATGTTTCCCGGCTCGTTTACAGAGTTCACGTGATGACCTCATACCCGTGTTCCTCTTCCTTTGCAGAAATGTCTGGAGGTCGCCTGGTCGTGCTCCTGTCCCTAGGGCTGCTGTGTCTGACCCTGTCCCGGGGCGTGTCCGCTCAAACCGACGAGGAGGAGGACATCCTGGACCCCAACGACGTGGACGTGGAAGACGAAGACCTGGAGCTGGCGCCAGACCAAGACCTGGACCAGGACGAGGAGGAGCCGGCTCCCACCGAGACCAAAGCCCCGCCCGTCCCAAAGGTAAGAACTGCCAAAACCCTGTCCCCAAAAGTGAGTTTCCAAAACCCTGTCCCCAAAAGTGAGTTTCCAAAACCCTGTCCCCAAAAGTGAGTTTCCAAAACCCTGTCCCCAAAAGTGAGAGTTTCCAAAACCCCGTCCCCAAAAGTGAGAGTTTCCAAAACCCCGTCCCCAAAAGTGAGAGTTTCCAAAACCCCGTCCCCAAAAGTGAGAGTTTCCAAAACCCCGTCCCCAAAAGTGAGTTTCCAAAACCCTGTCCCCAAAAGTGAGTTTCCAAAACCCTGTCCCCAAAAGTGAGTTTCCAAAACCCTGTCCCCAAAAGTGAGAGTTTCCAAAACCCCGTCCCCAAAGAGAGAGTTTCCAAAACCCTGTCCCCAAAGAGAGAGTTTCCAAAACCCTGTCCCCAAAAGTGAGTTTCCAAAACCCTGTCCCCAAAGAGAGAGTTTCCAAAACCCTGTCCCCAAAGAGAGTTTCCAAAACCCTGTCCCCAAAGAGAGTTTCCAAAACCCTGTCCCCAAAAGTGAGTTTCCAAAACCCTGTCCCCAAAAGTGAGTTTCCAAAACCCTGTCCCCAAAAGTGAGTTTCCAAAACCCTGTCCCCAAAGAGAGAGTTTCCAAAACCCTGTCCCCAAAGAGAGAGTTTCCAAAACCCCGTCCCCAAAGAGAGAGTTTCCAAAACCCTGTCCCCAAAGAGTTTCCAAAACCCTGTCCCCAAAGAGTTTCCAAAACCCTGTCCCCAAAGAGTTTCCAAAACCCTGTCCCCAAAGAGTTTCCAAAACCCTGTCCCAAAAGTTAGAACTGCCAAAACCCTGTCCCCAAAAGTGAGTTTCCAAAACCCTGTCCCAAAAGTTAGAACTGCCAAAACCCTGTCCCCAAAGAGAGAGTTTCCAAAACCCTGTCCCCAAAGAGAGTTTCCAAAACCCTGTCCCCAAAGAGAGAGTTTCCAAAACCCTGTCCCCAAAGAGAGAGTTTCCAAAACCCTGTCCCCAAAGAGAGAGTTTCCAAAACCCTGTCCCCAAAGAGAGAGTTTCCAAAACCCTGTCCCCAAAAGTGAGTTTCCAAAACCCCGTCCCCAAAGAGAGAGTTTCCAAAACCCTGTCCCAAAAGTGAGTTTCCAAAACCCTGTCCCCAAAAGTGCGAGTTTCCAAAACCCTGTCCCCAAAAGAGAGAGTTTCCAAAACCCTGTCCCCAAAAGTGAGAGTTTCCAAAACCCTGTCCCCAAAAGTGAGTTTCCAAAACCCTGTCCCCAAAAGTGAGAGTTTCCAAAACCCTGTCCCCAAAAGTGAGTTTCCAAAACCCTGTCCCCAAAAGTGAGTTTCCAAAACCCTGTCCCCAAAAGTGCGAGTTTCCAAAACCCTGTCCCCAAAAGAGAGAGTTTCCAAAACCCTGTCCCCAAAAGTGAGTTTCCAAAACCCTGTCCCCCAAGGGAGAGCTGCTTTTTAAGTATCGTATCCAGGAGTAAAGTATCGTGTCCAGGAGTATCGATGAGAGAAAGTTAAAGTATCGATTAACCCTTGACCCCCCAGTGCTAAAGCTGGTCCTCTGTGCAGGTGACCTACAAAGCTCCGGAGCCCAGAGGAGAACACTACTTCGCTGAATCCTTCGACAGAGACACAATGGACGGGTGAGACGCAGATCCTTTAAAACCACCGCCTGAAGACGGTTAGTTTCTGTATCGTTCCTAATATACATGTTTTCTATTCGCAGTTGGGTCTTGTCCAGCGCCAAGAAGGAAGACACTGATGAAGACATCGCCAAATACGACGGTGAGAGCGTTTCCTTTACAAAAGCCGCTGGACTCTTTGAGGAGAAAGCTGCAGGATAACGTCCATAACTAGCTTTAGTATTAAAATAACAATATATCTGGGTTTATTGTTTCAACATGAGACATACATCATGTCTAAATTGCTTTTTGGGAGATGTTCAATATCAAATGTATCTCCAATGTCAAGAAATATGGTGAAAATGTGGAAAAAGATTGAGGAAAAAACTGGAAGAAAAACTTATTAGAAAAATTTGGAAAAATACATGGAAAATTGGAGGAAAAATTAAGGGGAAATATTGGAGCAGGATTTTGGGGAAAAAGGAGAAATAATTGGAAGGAAATTTAGGATGAAAATGGGTGAAAAACTGGAGGGGCAAAAATTGTAGTGTTTTTCTCTGCTCTTTTTTCGTCTGTTCAGGATAATTATCTCTTAGAGCGACTAAGCAATGTAAATGTTTGCAGCACAGTTTGAACATATTTAGGGTTAATGATTTGGATGATTTGCACAAATAACGCGTTATCGAGAGAAAGTCAATATCGCACAGCCCTTTGTCATGTTACCTATGTTTTGGATAAATATGCTCTTTAACAAGGACTGCAGGACGATTAGACCTCAGTGAAGCTTCTTGCATTAAGGATAATCTGGAATGTTTTGTTTAGAGTTGCAGATGTTTGGTTTCCTCCTCTGATCATGTGTCTGTGTGTGTTTGTGCTGCAGGTAAATGGGCGGTGGAGGAGATGAGAGACTCTAAACTTCCCGGAGATAAAGGCTTGGTTCTGAAGTCCAGGGCCAAACATCACGCCATCTCCGCCCAGCTCCTGCGGCCGTTCGCCTTCACCACCAAACCGCTCATCGTCCAGTAAGACTTCTGTGTTTCCATCTGGTCTGTCAATACATGCCTTTCAGTCGTGTGTCTGTTGTTGTTATGGCGGCCATTTTGAATACCGCAGTAGAATTATGCAGTACTACAACATGTAACTATATCTCAGGATGAAAATGAAAGACAACTGATTGACAGCGGCATTTTTATGTCCTCTTTTTATGCCACTTTCAATTATGACGATTTATGTGAAGAAACCAGTGAGTCAGTGTTTAAGCTGCTCAAAACGTTAGCATGCTAGTGGTTAGCATTTAGCTTCAACAACTCAGCTCTGACCTCTCCAAGAGAAAGCCCTGAACCACAAACATCTAGCCTTGGATACAACATGTGACAGAGGTCAGAGCTGTTACTGGAGTATTTCCTCAGTGTTCATACATGTGAGTCACACATGTGTTTATCGACAGTTGCTAACCGGTAGCATGCTAACGGAGAGGTTTTCTGTTTGTTTTAATTTAGTCTTCAGAGTGAAGCAGATCTTTAGTAAATCCTGCTGTTGCTCCACAGACAGAGCTGCTACGTCTGTCACATTTATTATATTATTATTATATCACATAAACGTGCGTCTCTGTTGTTTTAACTGTTCATGAGCAATGATTCTGAGAACATAAAACGCCACTGTCGATCAGTCGTCTCTCAGTTTCATCCAGAGTAGAGATGACTTGTTGTAGTACTGCATAATGCTACTTCAGTATTCAAAATGGCCGCCGGAACTATGCGTGATGTCATTGGAAACGCATGTATAGGTCAATATGTGACGTTAAATGCTTTTAAAATAGTTTTTAGACCATTTACTTGCACGTCTGTCCCTCCCTCCTCCAACTAAGCTTTATTTAATTAATTTTAGCTCCGAACTCCTAAACGTTAGCTCCAGATTTTCTCTCGTTGTCCGTCCATGGACTTGCGTCACATCCTTGTGTCTCTGTTGGGTGACTGGTTGTCTGCTCTGTCTCACCTGGTGTAAAAGGGCCTTTACGGTTACAGGAGAAAGTCGGCCATAATAAGTCGTGTTCTTCATTTTACAGCCTATAGGTACAACTAACAAACGACACAAAAGATCTGAAACATACGGAATGTTTGTCTATGCGACACAAACACGCACAAGTGTAAATGCTTTTGTTATGCATCCTCTTCCCCCCCCGCCTGAACCGAGCGTTCTTCTCTACTTTAGGACTATCAACATTTCCTTTTCCAAACTCTTCTCTCCAGGTATGAGGTGAACTTCCAGTCTGGGATCGACTGTGGAGGCGCGTACCTCAAACTGCTCACTCAGACTCCAGACCTGGACCTGGTACTGATCTTTATTATATGTTAGCGATGTGGTTGATCTTTAGTTGAAGTTAGCGACGTGGTTGGTGGTGGATTGTGGGTAACGTAGTCCTCTGTGCTTCTGCCCAGGCCCAGTTCGTGGACAAGACGCCGTACACCATCATGTTCGGACCGGACAAATGCGGCGAGGACTACAAGCTGCACTTCATCTTCCGACACAAGAACCCGAAGACGGGCGAGGTGGAAGAGAAACACGCCAAGAAACCGGACGCAGACCTGAGGACCTACTACACCGACAAGAAGACCCACCTCTACACGCTCGGTACGGAAAACGCCTCTGCCTGGGACTCACCGGCATGAAAGCTACAGTTACTAGAAAATAATGACTAGTTTCACATTTATACATTCAGCTACAAAAATCCAGCTCTAGAACAGGGGTGCCCAAAGTGGGGCCGCGGGCTAAATTTGGCCCGCCGAAACAATTCATTTGGCCCGCCAGAGGATGACCTACTTTTGCCAGCTTGTGGTTCGAGATGTCACGGTTACCGGAGTAGCGGTAAAACCCGGTAAAAATGTTGATAATAATTACCGTCTTGTTTTTGAAAAACTATATCATCTCGGTGGATTACCGCGTCCGCAGTGTCTCCGTAGCACAACCAAAACAAAACTTTCTCGAAGCCGGAATCGTGTCCGAGACGACGGCGCTCAGGACGTCCATCAGAACACGGTTCTATAAATAGTTCATGTAATAACCTCCAAACGATCGACAATTCATAATTATAGTTCATTTACTTTGATGTGAAAAGTTGCACTTTTTAATATGGCTTTGTCTGTATTAAATATAACAAACACTGTTAGACTTTTTTTAAACTATTTCAGTTTGTGTGGGACTATCAATGCTTTCTGAACTTATTAACACGCATTCAAAAAAATACAGCGATACCGAAAACCGCGATAATTTTGGTCACAATAACCGTGAGATAAAATGTTCATACCGCGACACCCCTACTTGTGGTTAATACGAACTCTCTCCCATTCATTCTCAATGGTAAATGTGGATGCAGTACACTTTTTGGCCAGCAGCGTCAAATTGGGGGCGCTGTTTCACTCCTTTCACAAAGTTAAGGAAACACTGTTGTGGTGTCTTGGTGTTTATCGATCACAAAGCTTTTATTGCAAAGATCATTGACATCAACAAAGGTCATGTTAAAAATGGACATAAAAGAATTCATGTTGAAATATGGCTGTTTCTGTGAGTTAACAAATGAATGAGGTAAAGTCACTGTAGGTGCTGTAGAGGCTACAGGTGTTTTTTACATGTTGCTACAATTGTTTTTGTTTTACTAAAACTAAGCTTTTGCCAGAGTTAACATTTGTTTTAATATAGCATGTTATTTGCATAGATCTAATCAAATGCAAATGTATACCGAAAAACAAAGTAACTATTATTATTTGCAGTTATATGTGTTGGCCCACGACCCACAGACACTCATATTGGCCCCCCTGGGCCCCCCCGGGCCCCCCTGCTCTAGAACATATTCAGCTGCCGTTCTGGCTGAGATTTGACACAATCCCCTGTTTGTCTGAAAGTCTTTTTCCTTCTGTGGCTTTAAAGCCTGACTGAATGATCGTTACCCCTCTCTCCAGTGCTGAACCCCGATAACTCGTTCGAGGTGCTGGTGGACCAGACGGTGGTGAACAGCGGGAACCTGCTGACGGACATGACGCCCGCGGTGAACCCCCCCGCGGAGATCGAGGACCCCGATGACCACAAGCCCGAGGACTGGGACGAGAGGGCCAAGATCCAGGACCCGGACGCCGCCAAGCCCGAGGACTGGTGAGGCCAAAAAAACTGCTCGAGAGTCAGAACCCCCGAGAGTCAGGACCCCCGAGGGTCAGGACCCCCGAGAGTCGGGACCCCCGAGAGTCGGGACCCCCGAGAGTCGGGACCCCCGAGAGTCGGGACCCCCGAGAGTCAGGACCCCCGAGAGTCAAACCCCCGAGAGTTAATTGGAAAATAAAAATAAAAAAAAAATGGGGAAAATTTAGGGAAAGTGTTTTTTCTTGGTCGTCTCACCTCAAACAAATGATACAAAGGCAAAACAAATTAAATGGAAGGAACATAAATAAATAAATTATTATTGATCTGTTTTCTGGTTCTATTTGACTTCAGGGACGAGGACGCGCCCGCTCAGGTCGCAGACGAGGCGGCGGTGAAACCCGAGGGCTGGCTGGACGACGAGCCGGAGTACATCGGAGACCCGGACGCCCTCAAGCCCGACGACTGGTAAACACGTTTTACCCAAATCTAAAGGCTGGAGCTCACAGCCTATAGGCCCGAGTGACGCCACATTTGAAAGCTAAGACCTACAAAACTGATCGCCGCGTTTATGTCACAGAAGCATTTTTCTCGTGTTTTCATTTTTTTGGTGCTTTCTTCATAGCTTTTTTTTCTGGCTTTTTATCGCGTTTTTGTGGCTCTTTTTTTGCTTTTCACTTTTCAGTCATGTTTTTGTTCTCGTCGCTGTTTGGACGCTTTTTCCAAGAAGCTTTTTCCAAGAAGCTTTTAGATTTGGGTAAAGCCAAAGCGAAAATGTGCTTGGTTCCGTTGGGGGTTAGGAGGTTAAAGTGGCTTTTGGCATGTGTAAAGTTCCCGTTGGTTCTCGCGGTGGCGCCGAGCGTTAACGTCCCCGTTCTTTAGGGACGAGGACATGGACGGCGAGTGGGAGGCGCCTCAGGTCCCCAACCCCAAATGTGAGTCGGCCCCGGGCTGCGGCGAGTGGAAGAGGCCCATGGCGGACAACCCCAACTACAAAGGCAAATGGAAGGCTCCGATGATCGACAACCCCAACTACCAGGTAATGACTACCAGGTAATAACCACCGGGTAATAACCACCGGGTAATGACTACCGGGTAATGACCGCCGGGTAATAACCACCAGGTAATAACCACCGGGTAATAACCACCGGGTAATAACCACCGGGTAATAACCACCGGGTAATAACCGACGACTACCGGGTAATAACCGACGGCTACCGGGTAATAACCGACAGCTACCTGGTAATAACCGACGGCTACCGGGTAATAACCACCGGCTACCAGGTAATAACCACCGGGTAATAACCACCGGGGTAATAACCACCAGGTAATAACCACCGGGTAATAACCACCGGGTAATAACCGACGGCTACCGGGTAATAACCGACGGCTACCGGGTAATAACCGACGGCTACCGGGTAATAACCACCGGGTAATGGCTACCGGGTAATGGCTACCGGGTAATAACCGACGGGTAATGACTACCGGGTAATGACCACCGGGTAATGACCACCGGGTAATGACCGATGGGTAATGACCACCGGGTAATGACCACCGGGTAATGACCACCGGGTAATAACCGACGGCTACCGGGTAATAACCGACGGGTAATAACCGACGGCTACCGGGTAATAACCGACGGCTACCGGGTAATAACCACCGGGTAATGGCTACCGGGTAATGGCTACCGGGTAATAACCGACGGGTAATGACTACCGGGTAATGACTACCGGGTAATGACCACCGGGTAATGACCACCGGGTAATGACCACCGGGTAATGACCACCGGGTAATGACCACCGGGTAATGACTACCGGGTAATGACTACCGGGTAATGACCACCGGGTAATGACCGATGGGTAATGACCGATGGGTAATGACCACCGGGTAATGACCACCGGGTAATGACCGATGGGTAATAACCAACGACTACCGGGTAATAACCGAAGGCTACCGGGTAATAACTACCGGGTAATAACCGACAGTTACCGGGTAATGACCGACGGGTAATAACCGACGACTACCGCTCTCTGACCTCTGAACCATCTGTGGCCCGCTCTCTGACCTCTGGCCCGCTCTCTGACCTCTGGCCTCTGGCCCGCTCTCTGACCTCTGGCCCGCTCTCTGACCTCTGGCCCGCTCTCTGACCTCTAACCTCTGGCCCGCTCTCTGACCTCTGGCCCGCTCTCTGACCTCTAACCTCTGGCCCGCTCTCTGACCTCTAACCTCTGGCCCGCTCTCTGACCTCTGACCCCTGTCCTTGTGCAGGGCGTGTGGAAGCCCCGTAAGATCTCCAACCCGGCGTTCTTCGAGGACCTGCAGCCCTTCAGGATGAGCGCCTTCAACGCCGTGGGCCTGGAGCTCTGGTCCATGACCTCCGACATCTTCTTCGACAACTTCTTCATCACCGACGACCGTAACACTGCCGACCGCTGGGCCACCGAAGGATGGGCCCTGAAGAAGTCCGCGGAGAGCGCTGCCGAGGTCAGAGTTCATTTAGCGCTGACACAAATGTTCTTCACAGTCGACTGATCACATGTGGAAGTTCTGACGCTGCAGCTGAAGGTGGAGATCTGAGAGTCTTAGTCTCAACTCAGAGTAAAAAACAGCCCAAACATGGTCATGGCTGGGTTTCAGTGACATCACAGCGTCTAAAGGCTTATAATATTATATAGAGGTAATTATATATAATGTTGTTTTTGAGGAAATGTTTGGTCTAGTACAGAGAGATCATGGACCCAGTGGACCCATGGTCTTGTGAAAGTTAATAGGAATTCTAGAACCTGCAACCCAGCAATTTTTAGAAGATGTTGGAACAACCTGAAAAAATTTGGAAAATGTAAAGATAGTAATAATTTAAAAAAAGCAAACTTTGGAGAAATTTGAGAAATGTTTAAAAATTAAGTTATTAAAAGTGTTAATAATTTTGTGACAGTTTGTAAAATGTCTAACATGTCTCCCTGGTCTTTCCCACGCTCATTCATTCACAAACACTGACATGTTTGGTATCCACGTGTAGCAGGAAAGGCTTTGACTGAGATGACGCTGTAATCCAAATATGGTCATTTCCTTTGTGGGAGACAGAGCGGCTAAAGCCTGGAGGAACCTAAAGTCTCCGTGTATTTAGTTCCGCTGCAGCGTCTCACGTGGTCATGGACTCTTAGTGACGGGCGGTTTCTGCTTTCAGCCCGGCCTGGCCACTCAGATGCTCTCTGCGGCCGAGGAGCGGCCCTGGCTGTGGGTGGTGTACGTCCTGACGGTGGCGCTGCCCGTGGTCCTCATCATCGTCTTCTGCTGCACCGGGAAGGTATTTAGAACATCATTCTATCATCTATTCCCAAAAGCCTAATATTGATTATTGCTCAGACCAATAGTACGCTGAGTGTTTATAGTTACTCTGGGCCTTTGCACTTTTAACGATGATTAAATGTTGAACTTAGATCTTTACAAACTGCTTAATCAAGTACAAATGTGTTGGGAGAGAATGCAGTTTTATGTTCTCATGGAGTGGTGTGGTCCAGTTCAAGGCCGTGACAGCCCCTGGTGGAGGGTTTGCGCATTACAGGCAATATTAAAAAACTTGAAATAAGCTTTTTTGTGGGCGATGTTGTCCCCCAGCAGTGTTTGGAGGACCAGAAGGCGAGATGAACTCAAACATGTGAAATAGTGACGTCCTTATCCAGTGTAATAATAGAAATCTGGTGATGTCCGCAGGACGTGGGAGTCCGCTCTGTGTCTGAGTGTGTTTACATGCGCTCGAGTCACCTGGTCATTTGCATATCCTGGTTATGACCGTATTATGATGCTCACATGAAGCCACGCCCTGTTTACATGAGACGGATTTTAGAGGAAATCTTTAATGATGCCAAGTTTTATCAAAGATGTACTAAGTGGTCAATTAGGTCACTTTTCATTAATGATGCAAATGTAGAGTTTTCTCTACACCGACCTGCCCCGGCACTACAGGTTACATTTGCATATTGTGCTATAACCGAACACCAGCGTCTGTCTTTACGTTGTCCCGGTCAAATATAAACGTATCATACAGTAGAGTTCTTTCTGAGCTTCAGCAACAGACATGAGAATTGAAAAAATACAATTGGTTTAATCCGAGAGCGGCACTGACTTCCCCCGGATGCCTCGGGGCAAGAAGTCGTTATTTAAGGGAACTTCAATGTGTTGATAATTTTTAGAAGATAGAGTTTTAAAAGCCCAGGTACCAGATAAAATGGCAGGAACCAGGAAACTGGAACTGAGTGCGTTTACAAGGGCTCGAAACTCGGAGTTTTTAATATTCCCGTTTTGTCTTTGATCATATAAACGCAGTTTCCCGATTTTTCGAAACCCGGAACTTCTGGCTGGATTTTCCGTCAGTTACCGGGATGTAACTTCATGTAAACGCTATTTTCCGGTTTTAAGAAACTTCCCAGTTCTTGCACAAGTAGTGAATATTTAAGATGGAAAAGAAGCCTCGTAAAGTGGATTTATGCCAAACTGTCGGCGACTGGTTTTCCTCCGGACACAGAGACGGGTTAAGTTTTTCCTCCACTGACTATGGGTGACCTCCATCAGCTCCGCCCTCTCACACCGGCTTTAACCTCCTCCCAGAGCTCCCGGGTCCACTCGGTGATAAAGACCCAGGAATGATCCTCAATCTGCCGTCGCTCAGGAGGACGAGCAAAACCTTGATCTCAAAGTGACTCAAAAGATCAAACCTCACAATAAGCCTCATTTGTGCTTTTCATATTCTCACCGCATTGAGCTCAAACATGTCATGTCTGCGCCTGACGGACAGAGCTTACATTCTAAAAGCCGGGTTTCCCTCTGTGATCATGTAAACAAGGGATTTGAGTTTCCCGATTTCTCAGTGTCCCATAAAACCACATCCTGAAAACTGCCATAATCCGAATATAGCGAATAACCGGGAGTTTTAATCCTTTGTAAACGCACTCAATATCTCCGTGAGAACATCCTGGTCCCTAATCAGATTGATATCGGCTTATCCAGGAAGCTGAAACCAGGATTCTATGTTTACATGAAGCAGGAAACTCCCCAGTAATCACCTGGATACTCGAGTGCTTGTAAACGCATTCATGTTTAGTTTGGGTCAGATTTCCAGTAACATCTCGCCCAGGTTTCCCTCTTGTGTCGGTGGATTATTGAAACGAGTATGATCCACAGAAACCAGCGGCTCAAACCCAGCTCAGTCTGTCCGCTCTGCAGCTGGAGCTCTCCGACCGCCCACACCCGGTGAATAAACCCCCGAGCTGCCTGTGCTTTGGTGACCTCTGCTGGTGGTAGAGTAGAACACGTCTGAGCTTTTGTCGTGGCTCTTTTATCTGCTTTATAGAAAATACGAATCAAGCCCGTCCTCTGAGTTTGCATTTGGGGAAAGAAATCAAGAAAAGAATAAAGACAGAAAATAACTGATTGTATTATTAACCCCGACCTGAATAGAACATATTTTCTCCAGTTTGGCTTTCAAAATAACAAGGGAGAAAACGCAGAAAAGAGGCAATAATGTTACAGAGAGGAAAATTGCACATGAACGCCGCCTCCTGTGGTCTTTTGGGAAACTGTGAGATCAAGTTGACGCCCGAGTTCCCGCGGCGAGAAAAGCTTTGACCTTTAAACACGACAGAGCCGCGATAACGCGTGTTTTAGCTGATTCTTATGAAGCCAGGGTTGCCAAGTCCAAGACACATTTCCAGCCCAGTGACCTCTCAAATCTAGCCCAATAATGAATCAAAGTTATATGAAAGTTTATTACACTTGGATGTGAGGGCAGCGCTCAGTCACAGTCATGTGATCAATCCCCCAGAGCAGTGGTTCTCAAGCTTTCCATCTCTGGGGGAACCGGACATATTGTTATGGCTCATGTGACGATGTCTCTCACGTCGGCCACAGTGACCTTTGAACTAAAGTGTTTTTTGACAAGTTGGATATTTGGATTCGTCTTATAAATGACCAAGGAAGATAAAGTCTTCCCGTGGACCTGGCAACCCTGTACGAAGCCTCTGCATTTACCGATTTAGCTTCTCAATTTTAATCACTTTGTAAAAACAAAAGCCAAACTGTAAATGTGTTTGGATGAAAGCAGATACGGAGCAGCTGGAGGTCAGCGGTTTGTGTGGATGTGTTAGTTTATAGTCGGCGCGGGGACCTCTGGGTCACGATACGATACGCGATACATGGCTCACGATAACGATCATCTCACGATACGCCGATATATAATCGATATGTTGCACAAAAATAAGCTACGATACATCACGATAAAGAAAAATTATTTTAACATTCTACATATTATTCATCATTTACATTTGTTATGAGCTTTGTACCACTTTTATAAATGATCCCAGACTCACACACTGGGTCATAGCTCTGTCAGTGACTTATTTACATTTAAATAAACAAGAAAACACAGTCCTATTTAAAAAAAACTGAATCGACCCCAAATTAATCTTTACAATTATAAAAACTATCATTAAAGTAATTTATTTGTGTGACAGTGTTTGGTCCAAGTGCTTAAAACTGTAGTGCTGCCCCCTGCTGGTCTGACTGAATTCTTCATCATTCTTGGCCTCTATTGACTGTGAAAACAGTGGCGCCCTGCTCATTAGTATGCATGGCGTTGCTCATTAGTATGCATGACGTCATCAAAAGTATCGGTATCGTATCGTCCCGCAAAATATCGCGATATATTGAAAAATCGATATATTGTCACAGTCCTAGTTTATAGTGTTTGTTTATGTTTCACTTTGCTACGACACTAACGCACTTGAACACAACGCCCTCAGGAAAGTCCTTCCCAGAGCTCCTGAAGGCAGCACGAGACCACACACACATGACACACACAAGAGACACAACACACATGACGACAAAGCCTCAAAAACACTTAACAGGCGACAGAACAGACGTTACTACATTGTTCTCCAGTCGAGAAGCTTTTAGATTTGGGTAAAGCTGAAGTTTGCGGTGATATTTGCATAATTATTCGCTGATCCAGACGTATGGATTCTTCCGGTAGACTCGGTGCACGTGTGTTTCTGTGTTTCCTGTTTCCCTCGATGTTAAAGCCGTGAATGTTTTCGCAGAAGAAGACTCCAGCGGCCGACTATAAGAAAACCGACGAGCCTCAGCCAGACGTGAAGGACGAGGAGGAGGAGAAGGAGGCGCCGGAGGAGGAGGAGGAGAAGAGAAGCCCAGGTACGAAACACTGCCTGTTCTGACCAGCCTCTGGAGGAGCCTCTGGAGGAGCTTCTGGAGGAGCTTTTACACGAGCGTCGGAGCTTAGTTTAGTCCTTCCGCTCTACAATATTGAGCTGTTTGCAGATGTTGCTCAGCATGTTCAGAACATGCATATAAAGTTGGAGTCATACTGAGATCTCTATGGAGATGTAGAAGGTCTTGTCTTTGGCTTCTGGTTGGAGATGTTCTGGAGTCTGTGACGCTCACTTTGCGGCGTGCGTTTCAGCGAGCAAGGCGGAGGCGGCGTCTGAAGCTGACGAAGCCGATGAAGACGATGAAGTTGACGAAGGTGCTGGAGCGGAGGACGAGGACGAGGAGCTGGAGAAAGACGAAGAAACTGATGGGGTAAACTTTAATTCAAGTCACAGTTTTATGAGACGCCGTTTTGCTCTTTTCCAAAAGCTTTACAGTAAATCTGAGGATTGTCCTGAAACTAAACGAGGCCAGAAACACTTTTCCATCTTCTTCCCCCAAATTGCCTCCCATGTCAACATTTTTACTTTAAACAAATCAATTACATTTCTTTGTACTTTTATTCCCAATTTTTGCACTTTTTCCATTATTTTTTTTTATTTATAATTTATTTCCGCTTTGTCCCAACGTTGCACTGATGTTTTCATGACTCGATGTTTGTTTCTTACAGAGAAAATAATTCAGGATGTTACTAACAGGTAAAGTCAGGCCCATCAGTGAAACTTTATTACTGATGTTCTTCTGCTAATGTTCGGTGATTTCATTCTTTGGGGAAAATCATGGCTCATTTATATTTGATTTTTCTTATGTGGCCGAGAGTTTTCTTCATGAGATGTTGTGACTCTGATTAGTCCAGACCCGTGGTTCCCAGTGGCTAAAATAGTTTTATTGGCAGTTGTTTCCATATTTGTGAGTCTCAGGAGGAACCACTGGACTCGACTAAACCCGGGTTGAGCTCCTGTAAAGAGCTACTCTGGGCTTCTCCTGGGCTTTAAGCTGGAGGACTTTCTATGATGTACAAGACGTACCAGATACACCAGACATGCCCGAAGTCTGGCCCGCGGGCCAATCACGGCCCCCGGCGTCATTTAAAGGACCAGGCCAGTGTTTTTCCAGACTGAGATCTGTTCTTACCTGAGCTTAGACGAGGTGATGCGTCTGGTCTTTGTGCGCTCAGTCACGCACAAAGACCAAAGATGTTGTTAGCATGTAGCCTCTCCTCTATGGGGCCAAACGAGGGTGAAGTTAGAAGCGACCGAGCTCGTCCACGTCTCCCATATTTAAATACAGTTACACGATCCAAGTCTAGTTACATAAAAATAAAACGTGGATTTTCTAAGTGGATAAAAAGGGGAACTATATTGTGAGGCGTATTAACACGTTGGCAGCACTTCGACGTCCGCGCAGTAACATCTGCACTTAAATTCTCGCGTAACTGTATTTAAATAAAGGAAAACATGGAAGAGCTCGGTCGCTTCTAACTTCCCCCCCGTTTGGCCCCATAGAGGAGCGGAGGAGAGGCTAATTGCTAACAACATATTTGGTCTATTTGCATGACTGAGCGCACGCGTAAAGATCTCAGTCTGTAAAACACTGGCCTGTTCCTTTAACTGCACAACTTCAGAAAATAACATTATGTGAGTTAAAAAGAGGTTATAATTATGTGGTTTCTCTGCACTGCCACTAGATGGCAGCACCGCTCATAAATACGTGCATGGTGTGACTGGGGCTGTTTGGTTTCCTCCACTTTCACAATGTGAATTGTCATGAACTTTACATTAAAGTTTAGACTGAGCCCGGGGGTAAACAAATCTGACCATTTTCAATTATTTATTTTTGTGGGAATTATCCGCATTCGCTTCAGGAAAACAAAGTCCATGTTTGGAAGAGGTCACTAGGGCTGAACGATATAACTATGGGTTAGGTGAAAACTAAACATGTTTAAAAAAAAATAATAATACAAAAGAGTGCAGTTCATTTATATCTTGTTCATATCTCTGTATAAATACGATATCGATATATTTTTCTTTTGCGATATTGATATCTTTATCGATACATCTTTCAGCCCTAGTTGTCACAAAGTCCTGATCTCAGTCCAGTTTAAATGTATGGGCAGAGCTGAAAAGGCATAGGCACGCAAGGTGGCTACAGATGTGTCTCAGTTACACCAGTTCTGTTTTGGAGGATTGGACCAAAAGCAATGGGCGAGGAACGCTCTTCTCTATGGTCCTTTAAAATATATATATGTATATATTTTACCTTTATTTAACCAGGATAATCCCCCTGAGATTAAGAATCTCTTTCAGGGGTGTCCTGGCCCCTGGTCCTCATGGCGGGGAGCTGACATTGCTGTAATACCACCCCCTGGTGGCCAGGGGCGGCTCCAAAGAGTTTTCCTTCTTCTAAAAGTCGCTGTGACCCATGTGACCACGCTGGTGTTTGTTTATCAGCCAGAAAATTGGAAGCATTTTCAGTGCATTGACTGCAGAGCCGCTCAATCGAGCTCTGTGGAGGCTCCGCCCCCTGCAGGGCTTCCCGCCTTTTTGCCCTTTTAAGGAACAGGCTGCGTAGGAGGAGCCTGAGCGGCCATTAAGGTTCACGCAGGACTCGGGACCTTTACGATGAACGGGGCTGAATGAGACCCGCTCATCTTCATTATATCTACGACCAAAACTCATCCAACTATTGTGAGAAGCTCGTGGAAGGAAATCCAAAACGTTTGACCCGAGTTGTACACTTTAAAGGCAATGCTGCCAAATATTAATGACACGCGTGTTAACTTTTGGTTTTGGAAAAAGTTATGAAAAATATGTAGAAAATTCCATCTCTCATTCTTCTGGCATTTAGCAAAAATTAAAACAAATAAATCCTACTCGACCTAAAACAGTAAAAGTTCATTCTGGTTTCATGTCAGACCGTGAGAAAAAAAATGCAAATGTGTCTTTTTATAAAGTGTATGTAAACATCTGGTTCCCGCTGTACGTTTGTCATGATAAAAGTTTAAAGGGATATTTCAGGATTATTGACAAAGCGCCTCATTTCCTAGTTATCCAGAGTGTTGATTTCTGGAGATATTATTTTCTTAAATTCATGCAGTTCTTATATTTGAAGAGTTTAGTGGCGCTAGGCTAATGCTAGGCTAGTGCATGTCTATGGTATCCGTTAGCCTGCATTAAAAACAGTCTGACCCGCTCCACAGAGCACCTGAGGCAAATCACTAGAATACATTTTAAAATATAACTGACCTTGTGTCAAATTAACTACCGCATTTTGAGGGACTATTTTCTCGTAGATCACTCCGCTGCTCAAATATAATTATTCTATCCACAGACATTTATATGGTTAGTCTGGTGTTATAAGTGATTTGCCTCAGGTGCACTGTGGAGTCAGACTGTTAACGCAGGCTAGCTGATACCATAGAAATGCATTAGCCTAGCATTAGCTTAGCGCCTCTAGACTCTTCAAATATAAGAACTGCATTAATTTAAGAAAAACATATCTCCAGACATCAACAACACTCTGGATAACGAGGAAATGAGGCCCTATGTGAAAAATCCTGAAATATCCCTTTAAACTCTGAACTCTCACCTGAACCGAGCACTTTTTCTCCAGTCCAGCTTTACCCAAATCTAAAAACATGCAATACATTTTTCCCTTATGTCTCGTTCCTTATAAAAGGCGAATAATCTTTTTAAATTCCTCTCCTTGTGGTTTGTGTTTAGAAACTGGAGGAGGACATTCTGCGGAGATCCCCCAGAAACAGACGCCCCCGAAAGGACTAAACGAACTCCTCCCCTCCCCCCACCCCCCTCTCTCTCTTTCTCTCTATAAGACGAAAACAACGGCACCCTGACCCCGCCCCTTCTCTCTCACTCCGAGGGCATTGGACGAGCCGCGGGAAGCCCCTCCTCCTCCGCTCCAATCAAGCACCCCGATTGGACGAAAAGCCTGGGGCCGGGAGAGATTCGAGAAACTGTATCATTCCGTAAAAAAAATAAATCATGGAGAACCGCCGTCCGTCACCGCTAAGCTAACACGAGCTACGGCTAAGCTAACTACGCTAACGCTGTGGGGGATTAGCAGACGCACAGTTTAAAAACGATCTACTAATAAATGTGCGACGTAAACTCTAAACGGTGTCTTTAGATCTTTTGTAAAATCATGAGTGAATAGTTCGTGATCGTTGCTGTTTCTGAAAATGTGCCCGAACGCCGACGACTCGCCGAAACCTCAAAGCGGATTCGTTAAATCACGACCAGCGTGTATTGTCCCTGAGGGGAAATTAATTTGCAGTTTCCTACGTTCTTTAAACCTCTCTCTGACAGACCAGCTGTACAGAAAAAACACAATTATCTTTACATCGTCTAATTGACCCGGTGCCTACTTTAAAACCATAACAAACGCCGCTTAAGAGGTGACTTCCTGTTTCGATCCGGCACACCAAAATAAAAGCACGGCTCGTCCGATTAGTTCAGCTGTACTTGCAACGTTACAAGAATATAATCAAATGTTAATAGAAGAAGAACAGAAGGAAAGTTGAACTAATGAATAAGACTGGGCTTTTATTTTGGTGTGCTGGATCGAAACAGGAAGTCGATTGTAAAATGGCCGTCCTGGTCGACCTGTACGAAAAAACGAAAACTCCTTAAACAAACCTGAAGGCGGAAGCGACGAGACCGTGAGATCATTAATAATTTATATTTCCTGTTTTTTTTAGACTTTTGGGCGAGTCGTCGTCGTTTCTTTAAAATGTCCTAATAACGTTTTTTATATATCGTCCCGTCGTCTTTCCGTCGTCTTGATCCTGAAACGACTCTTTTCCTCCGAATACTGTGCACTGATTGGTCGACGGGCGGTGGGTAGGTTTGTAGATTTAAGATAATTATTAATAAAATGGTTTTGGAAGATTTTGTTTTGTTTTTCGTCGTAGCCTCGAAGCTTTTTTTGTTTTGTTTTTTTAACACTGTCTCGTCTTTTTGGAATATTCACGTTTTTGGTGTTTCTCCATTTTTTTATTCCGAAAGTAGTTCCGGCCTGTTTCACGTGCGTAGGGATATGGTCGTCGCGGCGCCGCCTGTAGCCTTCGCTCTAGTCTCTTCTCTGATTTTGTGTTTTTTATTTGAGTTTATTTTGTTCCTTTTCGGGGGGAAACGTGTGACGCTGAGAAACTGTGACCGAGGCGGAGTGTGCATGGGACAGACTGATGACTTTGATGAATAAAAACGTAAATAATAAAGTTTAACGGAGCGAAGAGTGGCTTTTTTTCCATTGGACACCAGAACCCAGCGCCGTTTCTCCGGTTCTGCTTCACCCAAATCTAAAGCTTCTAGATTTGTAGAACATGCTGGGTCCGTGTGGGGGTTAAGAGGTTAAACGGCGATGGACAGAGGGCGCCCCCTAGCGGTCACTGTGGACTACGGTGAGTCTCAAGTCCAGGTGAATAAACCTCTCGCTTCATTAAACAATGGCCGACGCTGATGTTTGAGAGGATTCATGAAGGTGAGTTACGTGTTTGTATCAGACGCCTCGTACGTTTACAAGATTGAAGCCGTAGTTCCGACAAAATGGAACATCTGACCACACGACAGCTTTTAGGCGGATTTATGGAACACAATCTGTCCCTCACAAACACGCCGTTTAATACCGCCATTGTTTCCACCTCCACATGCGGCGCTCAGAGAGTACCCGGATGCTAGAAGAGCCCTGTATGAAGGGTTTTTGGAGCAGCTCCGTTATGGAATTCGCCTTGTTCCGGAGGTCTGCGTGGGCGCCGCCATGACCTGTGCCCCTTCTCTCCTATTGCTCAACATAGGACTGAAGACGTGCAGAGGAACGGGGCAGTGTCGGGCGTTTCACACAAAGCAGTTTATTAAACATCAGAATCAAAAAAGGGGCAAAAGTGGGCGGGGCGGAATAAAAAGGGAAAATAAAAGGAAAAATCGAGTTGGCTGCTGTGCATGTTCAGACAAACACATGGAGGTCAGAATGACAAGCCTGTGTTCAATAATGACTTCAAGAGGGTCAAACGCTTCAATGTGAAGTCCACAGGAGCCGTTTCCTTATATGGTCACAGGAAGAAGTCGGACACAGTAAGTCCATTCTTCATTTTACAGCCTCTGGGTCAGACACTAGGAGTAGAGATGTTGAAATGTTTATCTTTCAGCCGCTTTCTGTGACACCACTCGTCCTGACACTCCCGAGGACGGCCTGCAGATGGCGCTGAAACATTCGGTTCTCTAGTTTGTTCCTCTGAGGACAAGAAGGACCTGCAACGAGTGATGGAGTCTGCAGATGGATTCTCCGGAGAAGAACTCTGCTCGGGACAGGACCTTTTTGAACACTTTGGTCTCCGGGTCAAAGCAGCCGCACGAAACGCAGCCTGATCTGAATCCAAGTAAAGTTTTTATAACACCTCTCAGTCCATCTCCACATGTAGGTTTCCGTTATGACACCCAGTCTCTGAGCAGTTGCAGTACACAAGGTCACAGGTCAACTATTCTATTATAGCACATTGTTGCTGGGGAGATTTCGCATACATCCAGTTTTCTTAATAATTAATTAATCGAACCGCTCTTTTTTGTAGCTTTACTATTGGTTTTAATGTGTTTTTATAAGTACTACCCCAAACCACAGTGCAGTAATTTAAATGGGGCAGTATAAGAGACGAGTATAAGGTATTGGAATTACAGTTGCCAAATATCATCATTTTGCTTTTACTCAGATTTAGAGATAATTTATTTTGTTTGAACCACTTGTTGAAACTTTTGAGTTCCAAGTTAACAATCCGACACAGCTGCTGTAAGTCTCTCCTGATGCAAAAATATTTGTATCGTCAGCAAACAAGATGAATCTGAGTATTTGAGACGTTTTACAAATGTCGTTAATATACATATTAAACAATGTTGGACCCAGAATGGAACCTTGAGGTAAACCACAGACAATTTGCCGACAACTCGACTGATGATCACAGATTGTTTTCTATTTTTTAAGTAACTGGTAACCCACTGTAGAGCTACCCCCCTAATCCCATAATGTTCTAGTTTATTAATTAATATATCATAGTTTATTGTATCAAACACTTTACTCAGGTCCATAAATAACCCTATTGCATATTTCTTGTTTCTACAGCATTAGTTATTTCTTCAGTTTTATCAAAGTGTGAGGTTGGGCGACGGTGGGGCAGATGGTAGAGGGGGTCGTCTCATGATCGGAAGGTCTGGGGTTCGAATCCCGCCTCCTGAAGGTGCACATTGTCGTTGTGTCCTTGGGCAAGACACTTCACCCTCCTTGCCTCCAGTGTCTGCGTACACTGGTGTATGAATGAGAGAGTGAATGGGCCCCCTATGAGAGACCAACAGGCCCGTTTGGAATCATGAGGCCGTCCTTCCGTGGACCCACCACCTGCAGGAGGAGCCATAGGGGACTGGTGCTATGTGACTTGGGCAGCTCCAACAGCTGCCCCCACGACCCGGCAACGGACAAGTGGGAGAAAATGGATGGATGGATGCGTGTGAGGTTGAGTGATTGTTCCTAAAACCAAACTGATTGTCCGAGAGTAAATTACACCTTTCGATAAAGCTGTCGAGTCTAGAGTTAAAAACCTTTTCTAAGATTGTAGAGAATTGCGGTAAAAGGGAAACAGGCCTGTAGTTTGTAAAGAGATGTTTATCTCCTGCCTTGAACAAAGGAATCTCTTTTGCTACTTTCATACTATCAGGAAATGTTCCAGTAACGATAAGTTACAGATGTAAGTTAACGGCTTAGAGAAACTTTCAATAACAGTTTTTAAAGTTTCCATGTCATAATAATCTGTCGAGGTTTTATTTTTACACCTTTAACAAAGTCCAGTATCTCCTTTTCCTCCACAGGTTTGAGGAACAAGGACATAGGATTTGTGTCAGTTCACAATTGTAGTTCTCAACGTTTGCAGCAACGTTCAGCCAAACATCTACAAAGAATGTATTACTTCATTCATATTATTTAAAGTGTTCTCCTCAACTTTGGAATATTGTGGATAATTAATCGTTCTTGGTTTGTTTCTGATTAAACTATTTAAAATATTCCATAAAGAAGAGACTCGTGCTCTTCCTCTGGCTTTTCAGGTTTTGCTGATTTGAGCGGCATATTGTCCAGAGAGGAGGGTAAGCAGTTAAGATCGCCGATAAAATCCAATAAAATGCAAATAAATAAGTGTGAGTAAAGGCTCGGCTCTAAGCAGCTACTGACGGGCCTTTGTTAAACTCAGCTCTAATCAGGATTTCTGCTCATATTGACGTTGTACTTTTAACCTTTCTTTTCTTCTGCAGGATCTGAATTCTGCATGACTGAAGCAAACGGCATGAAAACCTCTGTGACTCATTTTGAAACCGACAGGAAATGAAGTTCGATTTGTTCTTCCCTTTTCTCTGAATGATGCACTGACCGAGATGAAGAAAAAGTCGCCACAAATATGATTCCAGCTCATTCTGTGGCGTTGTTTTGGGAAACTGCAGCGACGTCCAAAGATGCAGAGTTAAATCTGGTATCGATGATGGGGGAGCGTGACCACTGTGCAAAGCCTCCTCCAGCACTTTACAAAGACTCTCGGGCCGTGTCCGAACATCCAGAGAAAAATGCAGTGCACTCAACATTTCCCACAATGCATTCTGATCAGTAATCAATACAGACCACAATGCACTGGGAGAGTCAGAGGAGAACAGAGTCAGGTCTTACAGCTATAGGTAAGTTCTTTATTCATCTCTGTAGAGAAATGTGTTCTCTGCATTTGACCCATCCTCAAAGTCGAGGGCTGTAGGAGCAGTGAGCAGCTCGGGGCCATGATGACCTCCATGATGTTGAGCCTGGCTGGTGGTCAAAAACACCTGGCTGGAGGATTCACCTACTGACCACGGGGAGAACATGCAAACTCCACACAGAAAGGCAAAATCAGCCGTTTCAGTCGCGTGTGTTGTTTTCATCATGAATAAACGACTGAATATAAATGTTTACGGTGAAAATGATAGGACTCTCCGCACCAAACCCTCAAAGATCTAAAGAAACGGGCCATTATCTGGGGCAGGGTTGCTATTTGTGTTGTTGAAATTATGGCATTTTTAATGCCTTGGACTTTGTCATGAAAAAATATTGCAAACTCATTGCACTTAGATGTAGAGATTAGTTCTCAGGGAAGTGAAACTGGAGGGTTAGTTTGTTCACTGTGGAAAACGGAACATGAGAATTGTTTCTGCAGTTTGTGATGATTTTAGAGAAATACTTCTCCCTTTCTCCACGGAACATCTGGTTGAACTCACAAAGCACTTCTTTGTATATCTGAAAAAGGAACCTGGAGGTTTGACTTGCGCCATTTCCGTTGGGCTTTTCGACACTCCCTTTTCTGTGGCCTGACCGAATCTTCACTTCTCCAAGGTGCCTTTTGTCTATTGTTAACCATTTTAACCTTGACAGGAGCAATAGTATCCAAAACATTTAAGACGCTTGATGTGTAAGAGTCCAACAGATTATCAACATTAGAACATGGAGGATTTTCAAATCTGATCATTTCCATAAACTGTGTCCTCGTTGTATCATTTATGTGTCTTCTTTGAATAACTCCAGGCCCAGCCTCTGGTTTGGGTGTAACAGACAGGTCAAAGGTCAAAGAAGACACAAACATGATCAGACAAAGCAACATCTACAACATTCACATTTACATAAATGGAATAAGAGGAAGTAACTGAACTTAAAAGAGTCGAGACTCTGAGAAAACAGTCAGACTCTGTTTCTTCATCATCAGATCATCACCACGTCCTGTCACCAGCAGCTGCAGGTCTGTCCAGCTTACACTCACTTCAGACCAGGTTTAGTCCTGGTCTAGTCCTGGTCTAGTCCAGGTTTAGACCTGGTTTAGACCTGGTTTAGTCCAGGTTTAGTCCAGGTTTAGTCCAGGTTTAGTCCAGGTTTAGTCCTGGTCTAGTCCAGGTTTAGTCCAGGTTTAGTCCAGGTTTAGTCCTGGTCTAGTCCTGGTCTAGTCCAGGTTTAGTCCAGGTTTAGTCCAGGTTTAGTCCAGGTTTAGTCCTGGTCTAGTCCTGGTCTAGTCCAGGTTTAGTCCTGGTTTAGTCCAGGTTTAGTCCAGGTTTAGTCCAGGTTTAGACCAGGTTTAGACCAGGTTTAGTCCAGGTTTAGTCCAGGTCTAGTCCAGGTTTAGTCCAGGTTTAGTCCAGGTTTAGTCCAGGTTTAGTCCAGGTTTAGACCAGGTTTAGACCAGGTTTAGTCCAGGTTTAGTCCAGGTTTAGTCCAGGTTTAGTCCAGGTCTAGTCCAGGTTTAGTCCTGGTCTAGTCCTGGTCTAGTCCTGATCTGACTTCATCATTCTAATCAGAGATATCTATTACTTTTATATAACCAGGAGAGTTCCACAGAGATTAAGAACCTCGTTCTCAGGGAGGTCCTGGCCCCAGAGTGGAGCCTATTGTACATGTTTTTAGTAGTAGGAGAACCCAGGGCTGATTATGACGTCTTACAGTCAAACGTATAGAACTAATCCTGGACATCACTGACGTCTGACAAAACAAAATCTTTAAACCCAGGTGAAAATAAAATATACTTAGTATATTCTATTTTAGTATACTAATATTTTAGAAATTATAGTAAAATAAACGTTAAGTGTGCTCTTTTAAAACAACTTATTTTGTGCTTAGTAAATTTAAGATGAATTTAAATAGAATTAAAAGTATATTGAAAGTGTGCTTAATATACGTTTGTGTGCTAAAATGGAACAACTTTACGTACACTTATTATACTTAAATTATATTTTACATCTTGTATTTAATTTATGTTTGAATAATACTTTTCAATGTAACTTTAAGTATATTCATAATATTTTTGCATTTACCTTATAATATAAATCAAAATAGATTTTAAATATCCCATAAGCTTTCTCATAATATACCTAATAAACCTTTGATAATAAGTATTTAAAACTGTATGAACGCGCCAACCCGGATTGTAGCCTGGGGTTCATTTCCATCCGTCTCATGCACAGTCCACATGCGCCCCATCCCTGGTGGGAATCGAACCTGGACCTTCTGGCTGTGAAGCCCGAGTGCTAACCGCTGAGCCAAGAATCAAATGAAATCAGATCCCTGTGGCATTCATGCTTCAGCCTTTATAAACGTGACAATAGGCCGGAGTGAAGGACAGTCAAACCATTGCATCAGTTTTAAACTCACAGATGAAACTCAGTCTTTTGCTTTCACTGGAATAAGGGCCGTGTCCTTGTGGGGATTTGAGTTTCCATCACTGAAATGAAAATTAAAAAAATCAAAAACTTCTTATATCCAAGTGAATTAAATGTTGTTTCAGCTGATTTTTCGTGTTTGCATTGTATATGCAATAAACAAAAACAAATTAAGACGAAAATGAAATAAGACCCAATTTTGGTTTTATGTAACCGGAAGCCTCTTAAAGGTGCAGTACAGTCTAATAGGTCCATGAGTGTCCAGGTGCAGTTTGTGCAGGAACAGCCGCTGTTCTGGCACATTTAGGCCGTTCCTTTGGTTGGAGGCTCAGACACTATAGGCACTATGATGAATATTGCTTCAGTTTGGTTTCATTCATTGACTGTGACTTTATTAAAGTATTTTTTATTTTCCTTGCAGCCATGAAAAGCCCATTCTTGATGTTGGTTCTGGTTCTGGTTCTGGCTGAGGTTCGGTCCCAGGGAACCTTTGAGACCTTCAAGAAGAAACACACTCACAATAAGGCACAGGGGGAGCTCGATTGCACCGCACACATGAAGAAAGTCAACCCGAGCAACATAAGGTGCCGTGACTTCAACTCCGTCGTCATCATTCCCAGAAACTCCCCGGTTCTTGAGCGCCTGAAAAAGATCTGTCAGGGAGAGGGCGACAACATCAATATAAACAACCCGGACAACGTACACAAGGAGAACTACTACAGAAGCCAGAAAACATTCACGGTTATTGACTGCACACTCACGTCTCCACCCAATACTCCACCAGCCCAGTGCCAGTACGGGACCGGAGCCGAGCAGCTGAACCGCCGCCTCACGGTGGCGTGTGAGGCCAGGACCGTGAACAACGAGGCCGCGGGACAACACCGCAAACCTGTGCACTTTCATCAGCATCAGCATGAGCCATGAGCAGCACCTCCAATACAGTTTGGAGATCAGAAATAAAACATAATATAACAAAATGATTTGAAATGAATAAACATGATGTGAAGCATGAACTTGGTTTGATTTTCTTGGGTGTTTTAGGGAAAGTATGAATCATGACCAAGTTAAACTTGGAATCCAGTTAGTGAGAGCTTGAGTGGTGGAACTTCAAGGGTTAACATCATTTATTACAATAAAACTTATAAAACGGCTAAAAACATAAAGGATAAAAGTGATGAATTGTGTTATTCCCACGACCTTCTGCTTTCCTGTGACAGAGTAAGCATTAAAAGGTTAAAATATATATTTGGACGCTAAAACCAGGCTACAAATTTAGCCGTGCCGCCCAATACAAGTGTTTAAGAAATGATTATCGTGTTTCTTAAACAAAAACCAGTAACGTGTTTGCTGTTGATCCTTTGTCATTGAAATGTGAATGTGTCATGTTTGGAGCCTTGGACAAACTGTTATTCCTCTCCCGAAACACATTGAAAGAGATTAAAGTGGACGAGTTCAGACATTGTTTTGTGCTTTACCATTTTGGGGTGAAAAAAAAGATAGTAGGTTCATGCATTTGTTACCTGTGCAAATTCTGTACGGGCAGATTGATAAAAAGTGTATTTCAAACACAATTGATGTAGTATACCTTAAAGCCACACCGCGTAAGATTTGACTCAATAAATACAATTAAAATTCAAGCTTTAATTTTTTGACAGATATTTTCGTCATTGAAAAATGCCTCATAAATGTACAAACAAACATGTGCTTTTGCCGTGAGCGGCTCAGCTCTCCTGAGACATGACACTAACTTTACTGGGAGTGGGTACGTCTCCAGCTCGTCTCCATGGAGATGTTCACTAAAGTCAGTAGAATTTGAGGTTTGGTTCTCAAACAAATCCATTCTTTGATTACCCACTGTGTTGATCTGCTCATTGGGAGCATGTTTTGTACTGATCGAAAGAGTCCAAAATGTTACGCAGTGTGCCTTTAAAAGTATTTTCCAAATATGTATTATTATTACTATCAAAACCTAAACTGTTATCCATCCATCGATTTTCTTCCGCTTTATCCGGGGCCGGGTCGCGGGGGCTCAGTCTCAGCAGAGATGCCCAGACTTCACCTCCTCCAGCTGTTCTGGGGGGACCCCGAGGCGACACCAGGCCAGCTCGGAGACATAGTCCCACCAGCGTGTCCTGGGCCTTCCACGAGGCCTCCTCCCAATAGGACATGCCTGGAGCTCCTCCCGAGGGAGGCGACCAGAAGGTATCCGGAACAGATGCCCTAGCCACCTCAGCTGGCTCCTTTCGACGTGAAGGAGCAGCGGCTCGACTCCGAGCTTCTCCCGGGTAACTGAGCTCCTCATCCCCAGCCCCCCTGAAGGAAACTCATTTCGGCCGCTTGTATTCGCGATCTTGTCCTTTCGGTCATTACCCAGATCTCATGACCATAGGTGAGGGTGGGATGACCATAGGTGAGGGTGGGATGACCATAGGTGAGGGTGGGATGACCATAGGTGAGGGTGGGAACGTAGATCGATCGGTAAATCGAGAGCTTTGCCTCAGACTCCGCCCCTCTTCACCACAACAGTCCGATACAGCGGCCGCATCACTGCTGACGCCGCACCGATCCGTCTATCGATCTCACGCTCCATCCGTCCCTCACTGAGAACATGACCCCGAGATACTTGAACTCCTCCACTTGGGGCAAGGACTCCCCACCGGCCTGAAGCGGGAAAACCACCTTTTTCAGGTGGAGAACCATGGCCTCAGATTTGGAGGTGCTGATCCTCATCCCGGCCGCTTCACACTCGGCTGCAAACCACCCCAGTGTTATCAAAACCTAACCCAAACCGGACACCCTCCGGCCCCTGGCTGCGCCTAAAAATTCTGTCCATAAAAGGTAATAAAAAGAACCGGTGACAAAGGGCAGCCCTGGCGGAGACTAACACGCACCGGGAACAGGTCTGACTTACTGCCGGCAATGAACCAAGCTCCTGCTGCGGTCATACAGGGAACGGACAGCCCTTAGTAGAGGGCCCCGGACCCCATACTCCCGGAGCACCCCCCACAGGGCACCACGAGGGCCCCGGACCCCATACTCCCGGAGCACCCCCCACAGGGCACCACGAGGGCCCCGGACCCCATACTCCCGGAGCACCCCCCACAGGGCACCACGAGGGACACGGTCGAACGCTTTCTCCAGATCCACAAAGCACATGTGGACTGGTTGGGCGAACTCCCACAAACCCTCGAGCACCCGATGAAGGGTATAGAGCTGGTCCAGTGATCCACGACCGGGACGAAAACCGCATTGTTCCTCCTGAATCCGAGGTTCCACTATCGGCCGGATCCTCCTCTCCAGCACCCTGGAGTAGACCTTACCAGGGAGGCTGAGGAGTGTGATCCCTCTGTAATTGGAGCACACCCTCCGATCCCCCTTCTTAAAGAGAGGGACCACCACCCCGGTCTGCCAATCCAGAGGCACTGTCCCCGACCGCCACGCGATGTTGCAGAGACGTGTCAGCCAAGACAGCCCTACAACATCCAGAGACTTAAGGTACTCGGGACGAATCTCATCCACCCCTGGGGCCACCGAGGAGCTTTCTAACCACCTCGGTGACTTCAGCCTGGGTGATGGACGAGCCCCCCTCCGAGTCCCCAGCCTCTGCCTCCTCATCGGAAGACGTAACGGTGGGATTGAGGAGATCCTCGAAGTACTCCTTCCACCGCCCGACCACATCCCCAGTCGAGGTCAGCAGCCCCCCACCCGCACTGTAAACAGTGTTGGTGAAGCACTGCTTCCCCCTCCTGAGGCGCCGGATGGTTTGCCAGAATCTCTTCGAGGCCGACCGATAGTCCTCCTCCATGGCTTCTCCGAACTCCTCCCAGACCGAGTTTTTGCCTCTTTGACCTCACGAGCTGCAGCACGCTTGGCCTGCCGGTACCTCTCAGCTGCCTCCGGAGTCCCACAAGCCAACAAGGCCAGATAGGACTCCTTCTTCAGCTTGACGGCATCCCTTACCTCCGGGCGCCACCACCGGGTTCGGGGGTTGCCGCCGCGACAGGCACCAGAGACCTTACGGCCACAACTACGAGCAGCCGCATCGACAACGGAGGAGGAGAACATGTTATTCCCTCATATTTAAATGAATGTGCCGCACATCGATGCCTCTGAAAGGACTTGTTTTCAGTTCAGTGTCGGGCGGCGTCTCCTCACTAAATAACTAGTTTAGAATCCCTCTGAGCAAATCTTTGTTACTAATATGTGACAAAATCAAATGCACTCAGACTCCACTATATGAGCCACAGCTGCCCCGGGGCGGCCTGACGGACGTAAGGCTGCCATTGATTTGTGAAATGAACTGATTAAAGAAATAGGAGTCAGGAAGTGGCCCTGGTGTTCAGGAAACTAATGCAATATAAACAAAATAAAATAAATAATAAAGGCTAATTTGGGGCCTCCGTAGCACAATAAAAACTAAACTTTGTTCAGGTCCTTCGCTCAGGCCCTCCGCTTAGCCCTTTCCCTCCGTTTTGCGCGTTCACGAGAGACGAAGGGGTGTCCCAATTGTATTTTGCGGTGAGGGGTAGGGGTGAGGGAGGGGCCACATAGCCCTTCAAGCGAGGGTTTTTCAGATGCACTTCAGACGAAGGGGTAGGAGGAGTTTGACAAAACACGGAAACAAGCTGCGAAATGAATTCACGATCATCATCAATAAGCACTCTTACAACATTTATAAAGTTTCAGAACGCTTCGTTCATGACTTTATTCGCTTTGTGCAACAATTAGTACAGTCCATTGCTTTATACGTGTCAGTTCTACGTTTTCGCTTTGCTGCTGCAAATGCTCCGTGTTTTTGCGCTGTTTGGACTTTTGGCATTTCTTTCCAAACTTTCGATACGTCGCTAATGTCGTAACACACGGGGTTCATCGCTGCTGCACCCGCGGTCTCTCTCCCCGTGCCGCTGTGCTCTGAGCCCGGGTCCGAGGCTGTCTGTCCCCGTCCCGCTGTGCTCTGAGCCCGGGTCCGAGGCTGTCTCTCTCCCCGCGCCGCTGTGCTCTGAGCCCGGGTCCGAGGCTGCCTGTCCCCGTTCTGAGCGCAGCCTCCGCTCAGGCCCGGGGCTCAGAGCGGAGGCTGCGGGTGCCTGTCCCCGCCCTGTGCGCACTGCGAGCGGGTCTAACCTCTGCCCGTCCCCGCTGAGTGGCTACTTTGTGATACCTTTCAGTATGAAAAGTGCTTTATAAATGAAGTTTGATAGATTGACGAGCGGATCGGCTGATCTCTGGCAGCTCTGGCTGCAGCCACAGCGACACGCGGACAGGGGGAAGGAGAATGTAGCGCAGAATGAAGAAGAAATTGATGACAATCTGTAGGGTTTGGGCTGAGTTTAGGTGCTTGTTTAGGTTTTACAAAACAGCATCAATCAAGTGATGAACTGGTTTTGTAGAAACATGCTATAGAGACAAGTAGGCTGGCTTTTTATTTACATAACCTGATTCATCTGTGTTTATAGTAAATGCAGTCAAATGGAGGGCTGTCCCATTTCTTAGGGCGGTCTTTTCAACCCTCGCCCTTAGCCCTTGGTTTCAGGGTGTAGGGAAAGGGCAAGGGCTAGGGGAAGGGGTAGGGGTAGAAAAGAGAATTGGGATTGGGCCCAAGTCTGAAGTCCGGGTATTTTAATAAAGCTGAAGGACAGTTGATGGAAGACAGTTTTCCTGTTTGAGGAACGTGCAGTAAAACAGTCTCTAAAGGCAGCGATACTTCGACCCGCATGACTCACCTGTGTGAGCGTCACCACAACTATAGCCAATGCAAGTAAGCTAACGTTAGCGTTTTAGCTGAAATGCTGATGTGGGGACTTTGGGTTGAGGGAGAAGGTAACAAGTCGCCCCAAAGTGCAGCCACAGTGCCCCCACCGCCAGCATATAAGCAGTGTCCGGATACCTCCGTATTGAAATGGCACTAATGCGTTACAGGGCTGCTGGAGGGCAGATTAAAGTTTGTCGCCAATGCAATAGATTCACTCTCGCCGCATTATTATGAATTTAAGAAATATTACTGTCTGATGGCATTTTCCCAAATCTGCAGAGCGAAAGCAAACTGGAACGACACGAACTGAGAACAATGGGCGGCACGGTGGTTAGTGCTCTCGCTTCAAGGCAAGGCAAGTTTATTTGTAGAGCTCATACACAAGGCAATTCAAAGCTTCACAGTTGCATCAAAATTACAAGAAAACAGATAAAATCAATAAAACATCAACATAAAGTTAATCAATGACAGTAAAAGGCCAGAGTGCAGATAAAATACTTTCAGTTTTCATCTGCTCGGGTAAAAAGAGCTGTTTTCAGCCTGGATTTGAACATTGTCAGAGTTGAGGCCTGTCTCACATCCTCATGAAGACTGTTCCAGATTTTAGCTTTAGCCTCAGCGTGTTTAGTCCTGACTCTGGGAACCACCAGGAGACCCCTCCCTGAAGTTCTCAGGGCCCGAGATGGTTCATACGGCTCTAACATGTCAGAGATGGACTTTGGTGCTAAACCATGAAACGACTTGTACACAAGCAGAGCTGTTTTAAATTCTATTCTCTGAGTGACAGGAAGCCAGTGCAGAGACCGGAGCACTGGACTAATATGGTGGTATTTCCTGGTTCTGGATGTTCTGCAGCTCTAACAGCTCGTTTAGAAAGGCCAGTGAGCAGCCGTTACAGTCGTCTAACCTGCTGGAGACAAATGCATGGATGAGTGTCTCCAACCAGGGGGTCCAAACGTGATCAAGTCTCCGAGGGGCCCCACACTGAGGCCATATGCTCCAGTAACTTAGACACATCTCAGGGTATTGTGTTGGAATATTCGTAACAACTGTTCTGTAAAAAGTGCAAATTTACTGAAACAGTTGGTCGTAAATGTACAGTTATCCTAGAGAAGTTTGAAAAAGTTTGGAACATTTGAACCAAAGGACAAGGCATTTTTTTTTTACTAATAACTAGTTTATTCCAAAACTAAACCAGATCAAAAATCCCTCTGAGCAAATGTTTGTCCCAAATATGAACTCCTGGATGACTGAGAACCGTTTTCCTGGTGCCTCACTTAACCCATGTGTCACGGTTTCCTCTGAATGAGTGGGATGGACCGCAGCTGTTTACAGTAAAGATGATCTGAAGGAGGAAGAGGAGGAGCCCACAGAAGCTTCATCATGAATCCTCCTCCAGGCCGCGCCCAGAGCCACAGATCAGAAGATCCATCAAGACTTTCCTCAACAAAAAGAGCCGGCTCTATTGGCTTCCAAATGGCTCCTCACGTTTTTACATAATACAGTTTAAATTTAGGAGAGGTTTTGATTCATGGCTTATGAACTTTTCGATAACTCCATGCACAAAATAACTATAATCTAGAAAGAACAGAATCATATTTTTTTTAATTGCTATAAATCAGAGGTGTGAAACGTACGGCACGGGATAAATATGCATTATTAAAAGAAGAATAAACTTCATTTTCTTTAAAATTTGCAGTTCTTATATTGTCCGCTAGGGGCGCTGTGTTTGAGTCAGTTCTATCGCTTTACCTGCTTTTTCTGTCGACTCTGGCGCCCTCTTCAGTGAAATGTCTGTCAAAAAAGAGAAAAGTGGACAAAGAGTGTCGGATCATCCTACATGTATACAGTGATCCTTGTTGAATGTTTTTACATTATTTTATTGATTGATATAATTGTTAAATGTTGACATCTCTTTTGAAAGAAAAAAATAAAACTTGAAAAGAGGACCATTCACTTTTTCACTCAGAGAAAACCAGAACAGGACTGTTTTTAATAAATCAGCCATATGCCCTCAATAAAACGCCCCCTGCTGTCACAGTTCAACACATTTTACACTTTAGACGCCTCATATAGGATTATAGACGAGAGATTTGAACAAAAGAAATCGCCCAAAAATCTGTCAAATATATCGGCCGTGCATATCGGCATCGGCCTTACAAAAACCCATATCGGTCGGCCTCTAATGAATACTATGTAGCACTTTGAGAAACTTGTAAAGTGTAAGCTGTTGTTATTATTCATTTATTGAAAAAAAAAAAATATTTTCCTGTTTACATTATATGTGGCCCGCGACCCGCCGTGGCAGCTGAACTTCGGCCCACGACCCAAAATGAGTTTGACACCCCTGCTATAAATGAAGTGATATTTTCCAATAGTGGTGTTTTGTCTTCAGGAATCAAAGTTGACTTTTCCAACACTTTATAATAACTAGACCTTATTTAGCTTTAATAAATGGTGAATAAATTCATGAGGCGAGTGTGACTAACGCGTCATAATTACTTATACGAAAAGGCTGTGATTGTTTTAATTAATTTGTTTCAATACATTTAATATAATCTGTTATTTTTGTGCCTCTGTGAAAGGTGCTATATAAAAGTTTCTTCTTCTTCTATACTGCAGTTAACGCCCAACTCAGTGAATACTTCTACATCGTTAAGTAGTTATTAACCAGTTCCCTTGTGTTTTTCTCCCCCACATCTTATTTTCAGTAACTGTAAGGTCTTAGCTTTTAAAATGGTGTTGAGATTTGGGTAAAACAGAATTAAAGATCAACTCTTCCCCTATAAAAAAAACTTTTTCTTGACACATTTCGTGGCGTTTCAGACGAAGCTCTTGGTCATAATCTGGATCTATTTTTAGAATGAAGGAGTTTGTGCAAAAGAGCGATAAATGTCTGTCATGGAACTCATCCAGGAATCTGACACGAGGACGGAGTCACGGAGAAGTTACGGACACGACCACAGGAAAGAGTCACAAAGAGGAGAAATGAAGTTTGAGGAATACGATGGAAACATGGGCGTTTTTACTGGGAATCCAGACAGTTCACGTGAAAGTCCTGAGTCTGAACGAAGTTACTACAAAGGTTCACCAAAAGAAAATGCAAAGAGACGGTGATTGTTTATGCGGCAGCGCCCTCTAGGGGCGTTTGCCATGAATAAAATATAAATTACACTAAATAAATGTTTGTTGTGATCAGTGTTCTCAATTATCTGCATATTTTTATAAAAAAAAATTGACCCTGTGTATTTTATATTTATTTTCTGGTTCAGACACAGAATAGAAAAGTGAGTTGCATATAGAGCAGGAACATCATAATATCACTCTGATGGAAGAACATCTGAGGGTCCCGGAGCCTGGATCAGAGCGCGGCCTGTAGAGGGTCCGGAGCCCAGAGAGGGGCCCGGATCAGAGCTGTTATATTGTTGCATATGCAGCTCAGTAGGTGGCAGCATGTGTTTTTGCCTGCAGTCCTGCAATAACCTTAAAGAAGAAGAACAACAACAGCTGTTGGTGATGTCACTTCCCCTTCCCCTGGGTAAGGACGGTCAAATTGGGCAAATAGCTCTGAAGCTCTAGTTCTCCAACAGTTGACCCCATGAAAGGTGAAGGATCAGGAGCCAGGGTTAGCGCTTGGAGGCTACACTTTGGATTCAGATGCAGCCTCACTCCTTCCGATGAAAACACGTGTATTAGTCAAACCTCGCTGAACCAGCCACGAGCTAAACGTAGCCATCATGTTTTTATTGTTTTGATACTGTGGGGAAATTGATCAGTTTGAGCACGGATATTTGGCACCACGTCTACAAGAACAACTCAAACAAAGCAGAAGAAGAAGTTCTCAGCACAAATACGACTCGAGTGAAGAGTGAGATGTTGGATCAGACACTTGTAGGTTCTGGCGCTCGCTGTGGGCCGATGCAGTCGTGTCTAGAGTGGGTTGGATGTGACTTTATCCACACAGGAAGCAGAGTCCCAGATCCCATTGTGTTGGCCCTTAAATAACGTTTGTACAATTTATGAAAGTAGTTCTTTAAAATGCTCCCTAGAGGCCAGATGAACGCCTGTGAGGGTTGTGTACAGCCATCATTCCTGATTCTGTCCACATGATGCAATAAAAAAAAAAAAAAATAATAATAATAATAATAATAAAGGCCCAGAGTTCAGAATCAGATTTCATTTTATTGCCATTTGTCAGTGAAAGGTTTTACAAACTACACATTTGCTTCAGTGCAACATCAAACAGACTGAAGTAACCACAGGGGCAGGTTGTTCAAAGTCAAACTAAGGTCAAAAACAAACGGCAATTGTTTTTTAGCCTCAGGGCGTTTTCACACAGGCTCTAGTTAGGTCGACTTAAAGGACTTTCAGCCCGAGCACTTTAGTGTCAGTGTGAATCTAACCGCAGCACTTTAAACTGGTCTCGGCCAAGAAAAAACCTCTCAAATCTATGTTCATCATTTAAGTGAAAGTGAACAATTTACCAAAACAAAAAAAGTCTCATCAGCTTCTACCCTCGTTTTTCCAAGTCCCACCTTCCATTGCTTTCCAGAGTCTGACCTCTTTCTTGCCACCGTGGCTCCTCCCCTCAGATACTTCCATCAAACGGAGTTTCATTTATACACTTTGGAGTTGGAAAATGTTTAGAAAAATATATTAACCTCTTTCCCCTGCCTTAACCGAGCGCAGTTTCTCTCGTTAGGCTTTACTCAAATCAAAAAGCTTTTCGACTGGAGCGCAACAGTGTCTCATTTGAAAGGCCTACAAAACCGATAACATTTTAGATTTGTCTGTGTAAGTTCTCAGTCGTACAGGGGTACAGAGGACGGGGAGGTCAACATTTTAGCTAAAGAAGAACGTTGGTTTGAAAGAGGAGTTAAAGAAGCTATTTTTGTCAGGAAAGAAAATCCCTCCATGAACCGAAATGGCGGTCTCAGATTTAATCTTCCGTCCCTTTACTCCAATCTCCTTCGGGAGAAACCAAAAAGACTTGGCCAGCCCAAGGAGACGGCACCTCAGCCAACAAAAGAACAATAGGCAGGTAATTAGCAGTGATTAGCCTTGAATGGGACAGATACTGGGTAGTGATTAGGACATGACTCACCGATACTGAGGTGAGCAGATCGTTAGAGACGCTCTATTTCAAAGGTGTTTACCCCCAGGTGAGAGTAGCTGTTATTAGAGGGGAGGAGACTGGCCTACCCTAACTCCTCCCTGTTGGTCTATATATTCAGCTGCGTGCAGATTGTGACCTCTGTCGCTGACGAAGCCTTTTGGATGAGAGGCGAAACGTTCGAAGACTTCAACTACTGAGTACAGAAGATGAATCAAGTACCTTCATTGAGGATTTTAGATTTGTGTAAAGCCAAAGAGGAGAAAATGTGCTCGTGGGGGTTAAGAGGTTAAAGCTCACTTGCATCATAATTCAGAACACGTTGTAAAGCAGCAGAAACGTAAATATAACCAAACAGATGTGAGGTTATCAAGTGTTCATGAGTCTGATGGCTCTTTGTGTGGCAGGGGGTTCTTCTGGACCATAGGGGAGAGGGTCAAACCATGTCCAGGGTGGGACGGGCCAGCTGTGATCCGAGCTGCACGCACAATGTTCTGGACCACACAGTGATGGAGATGAGGACTCTATGGCTGGACCTTTTTGAGGAGGTCCAGGGTTATGAGCACATGGGGAGGATGCAGTTCCTCTGTGTTCATCTTCATGTCATGATTAAATCCATAGGTCACGAGGTCTCAGGTCCTTCGGCAAGCCTTCACGTCGACACGATTCCTACAGACAAAAAAAAAAAAAAACAGGTTAGAACCAGATGCCCATCAGAAAAATAATTGATATTAAAAGTCAGACTTTCAGGCTCCAAAAAAGTGACTAATGTACTTTGTAAACGAGGGATTGCGTTAACAGTTTAAACATATGTGTCCCATCTGCTCTCTGTCCCAGATAAGTAAAGAAATGGTCTCATAAACACCTGAGTGTGCAGCATCGGGCACAGCTCCACCGGACTCTAGGAGTGACATGGAACCTCTTGAGCAGCAGCAGGATCTGAGGAGGCTTCATCAGCTCACAGCTCTGCAACACACAGAGCGGGACAGGCTTACATTCTTCACAATAAAAGCAGTCTTCAGAGAGTGGGCTCCACCTGAACATCTGCGGCAGAGTCCAGAATGTGTTTATTTTTCTCTGGTATTTTACTGTTAGTATTGTGACACTAGAACCAGGGTTAACCGACCAGTGACTCACATTCTGTTTTGTGGAGAAGTTACTCCCTCTGTTTAAGCAGGAGCGACCACGACAATCAGAACACCATCAACACCAGCAGCATCTGAGGGAGCCACATCTGTCCCAGAGCTGGCCCTGGGAAACACAAAAACAGAAGCACATTAAACATGGAGCCACATTTTTATTTATTTATTTTTCTCCAAAGCCAAATGCGCTTGGTTAAGGCAGATGCTAAGAGAGTAAATACTGTGTGTGGCCTCATGTGAAGAGAAAACATGAAGATGTGAACCAGGGGACATGTGTCTTGAATTGAGCTTGTGTTGTCTCACCTTTAAGGGGTTCAATAAGTGGTCCAGGAGGTGGTAGGCTCTAATCTCGTTCAGTCCTTTGAGGGTCCGGAGGGCTCAGCCTGAGTCTCACCTTTGAGGGTCCGGAGGGCTCAGCCTGGGTCTCACCTTTGAGGGTCCGGGGGGCTCAGCCTGAGTCTCACCTTTGAGGGTCCGGAGGGCTCCCACAGAGTCTCACCTTTGAGGGTCCGGGGGGCTCAGCCTGAGTCTCACCTTTGAGGGTCCGGGGGGCTCAGCCTGAGTCTCACCTTTGAGGGTCCGGGGGGCTCAGCCTGAGTCTCACCTTTGAGGGTCCGGGGGGCTCAGCCTGAGTCTCACCTTTGAGGGTCCGGGGGGCTCAGCCAGAGTCTCACCTTTGAGGGTCCGGGGGGCTCCCACAGAGTCTCACCTTTGAGGGTCCGGGGGGCTCCCACAGAGTCTCACCTTTGAGGGTCCGGGGGGCTCCCACAGAGTCTCACCTTTGAGGGTCCGGGGGGCTCCCACAGAGTCTCACCTTTGAGGGTCCGGGGGGCTCCCACAGAGTCTCACCTTTGAGGGTCCGGGGGGCTCCCACAGAGTCTCACCTTTGAGGGTCCAGAGGGCTCCCACAGAGTCTCACCTTTGAGGGTCCGGAGGGCTCCCACAGAGTCTCACCTTTGAGGGTCCGGGGGGCTCCCACAGAGTCTCACCTTTGAGGGTCCGGGGGGCTCCCACAGAGTCTCACCTTTGAGGGTCCGGGGGGCTCCCACAGAGTCTCACCTTTGAGGGTCCGGAGGGCTCCCACAGAGTCTCACCTTTGAGGGTCCGGAGGGCTCCCACAGAGTCTCACCTTTGAGGGTCCGGGGGGCTCAGCCTGAGTCTCACCTTTGAGGGTCCGGGGGGCTCAGCCTGAGTCTCACCTTTGAGGGTCCGGGGGGCTCCCACAGAGTCTCACCTTTGAGGGTCCGGAGGGCTCCCACAGAGTCTCACCTTTGAGGGTCCGGAGGGCTCCCACAGAGTCTCACCTTTGAGGGTCCGGAGGGCTCCCACAGAGTCTCACCTTTGAGGGTCCGGAGGGCTCCCACAGAGTCTCACCTTTGAGGGTCCGGGGGGCTCAGCCTGAGTCTCACCTTTGAGGGTCCGGAGGGCTCAGCCTGAGTCTCACCTTTGAGGGTCCGGAGGGCTCAGCCTGGGTCTCACCTTTGAGGGTCCGGGGGGCTCAGCCTGAGTCTCACCTTTGAGGGTCCGGAGGGCTCCCACAGAGTCTCACCTTTGAGGGTCCGGGGGGCTCAGCCTGAGTCTCACCTTTGAGGGTCCGGGGGGCTCAGCCTGAGTCTCACCTTTGAGGGTCCGGGGGGCTCAGCCAGAGTCTCACCTTTGAGGGTCCGGAGGGCTCCCACAGAGTCTCACCTTTGAGGGTCCGGGGGGCTCAGCCTGAGTCTCACCTTTGAGGGTCCGGGGGGCTCAGCCTGAGTCTCACCTTTGAGGGTCCGGGGGGCTCCGACTGAGTCTCACCTTTGAGGGTCCGGGGGGCTCCGACTGAGTCTCACCTTTGAGGGTCCGGGGGGCTCCGACTGAGTCTCACCTTTGAGGGTCCGGAGGGCTCCGACTGAGTCTCACCTTTGAGGGTCCGGAGGGCTCCCACAGAGTCTCACCTTTGAGGGTCCGACGGGTATGAAAGATACGTACTCAGCCTCACATTTGGCCCTTCAGCTTTTCAATTAACCACAATCTCAACCGAGCACATTTCCAGTTTGGCTTTACCCAGATCTAAAAAGCCTCATGAAAAATAAAGTGTCAACATTGTTTTTTTTAAAAAGGACAAAAACGACGAAAATGCAACAAAAGTGTCCCTAAAAAGTGTCAAAAAAGCCTCAAAAAGAACAAAAATTCAACAAAAAATTGACAAGTGACAAAGCCTCACGAGAGCAGCACAAATGAGACGAAAACCCAACAAAAATGTCAAAGGGACAGGATTGCGGCAACAATGTGAGGGAAAATATTAGTTTAGATGATTTTTGTAGGTCTTAGCTGGTGGCGTTACACTGGCCTCTTCAAATTCATGGAATATCTTTGAAGAAAATACCACGGGCCCATATTAAAAACGTACTGCACCGTGTGAGGATTCCAGCGGAGACGTACACGTTTAGCGCAGTTAATGAGGTCATGTCTCAAATCAACTGTGATCAAAAATATAAATGAAAAATAAACTTGTGAGCAAGTTCAGCCCATGAACACGAGGAGCACAAGTGTGTGTGTGTTTTAACATAAAGCTAATGAAGAACTGCCCGGACACGTCACGGTGATATAAAAACGCTCATGTTATCACTAAACTTCAAAAGTGCAGATGAACCAACGAGACAAAAGGGACTTAAGGTTACAAGGTGCACGCCGGCAACATCTGGACTCCACCTCGGACATGCACACACACCAATGGCCGCTGACTGCTCTGCTTTGTGACTACGACACTGGAGGCCGCCATTGCTCCACCTTTGCTGTAGTTCCTCCATATGGCCAGTAGTCCCCCATTGGAATGCATTGGACTTTAGACACGTTAAAAACAACTTTAATGCCGGTGCCTAATGGTTTAGAAGTGGCTAGAGCTAGATGTTCCTCCTGTGATTACGCTGGGTTAAAAACAATCTGGGGCACCGGGCTGGTTATCGTTGTATACATTTTAGAAATCTTGCATACTTAATGAGGGCCTGACTTTGATTGACAGGCCGTTTACGTCGCTGCCTGGCCATGGGCGGGATTACAACAGAAATACACGCCCATTACACGCCCCGCGAGGGCCAAGCAGGGCGGGGTCTACAGTCAAGATCCCGCCCTTATGCCCTTTTTAGGAACATGAGAGGAGGAGCTGGAGAGGAGGAGCCTGTAAATCCGCCATGATTTCTCCCACGAACGTGGTCATTGTGGTAAACGGGGAGGAGTGAGGAGGAGCTGTCTATTCTTTTTAACAGTCTATGGTACACACACACACACACACACACATACATGACAAGCCCCTACACGGGATGTACCACCAAAACATAACTGAAGAAATCCTACCAATGGCTAGACAGAGCTGGCCTGAAGGACAGCACAGAGGCTCATCATGGCTGCACCAGAGCAATAAAAAGGTCCAGATCTATCACACCAGAGAAGACCTCAGGTGTAGAGAGAGGCCAATGAGACAATCCAGAACATAACTGCAGGTGTGAGATGCTGCAGATAAAGCTTGCATGGAGCAACATAACCAAGAGGAACATCTGTGCAGAGTATGGGCTGGAAACCCCACGGACAAATTGGGAAACGCCTCCAAAAGGTGGTAGAGAATTATCGAGCCAAGATCTTGTGGGACTTCCTGATACAGACGGACAGAATGGTAATGAACCAACCGAATACTGTGGTGGAGGACAAAGAGCAGAGGAAAGCCGTTATTGTTGACATAGCAACACCAAGCGACTTCAACATCAGGAAAAAGGAACGCGTGAAACTAGAGAAATACCAGGGGCTCAGAGAAGAGCTGGAGAAGGTCTGGAGAGTTAAGGCATCAGTGATGCCCGTGGTCGTTGGGGCACTCGGGGCAGTGACCCCCAAACTGGAGGAGTGGCTACAGCAGATCCCAGGAAGTGCTGCATAATAATGCTACTGAATAAAATCGGCTTTGTTGTGTTCCAGCCGTCTGAGTTGTTTTGTGATGGCTACACTGTGCACCCAACGCTGAAGCTAGAGACGTTTCTCACAGGTGGCTGTTGCAGCTGATCTGAAGTCATAAGCCTCCTTGTAGGTACTGGGTTAGACCGCAGCTTCCTTTTTAACAAGTTTCATTTCAAAGTCATCCCATAGTCAGCCTGCCTTCACATTCCTTTGCTACTTTCGCCATGTCTGCTTTTGGTCAGGACTTAATCTTTGCTTGTCAGTGCGAATTTTCACTTCTATATCATCTTATGTCCAACAGTGCTGATGCTCCTGTCGTGAGCTTAAATAAGCTTTCCTGGCCAGTCAGCGTTTAGCGGGTAAGTCAGCGTTTAGCGGGTAAGTCAGCGTTTAGCGGGTAAGTCAGCGTTTAGCGGGTAAGTCCGCGTTTAGCGGGTAAGTCCGCGTTTAGCGGGTAAGTCCGCGTTTAGCGGGTAAGTCAGCGTTTAGCGGGTAAGTCAGCGTTTAGCGGGTAAGTCAGCGTTTAGCGGGTAAGTCAGCGTTTAGCGGGTAAGTCAGCGTTTAGCGGGTAAGTCAGCGTTTAGCGGGTAAGTCAGCGTTTAGCGGGTAAGTCAGCGTTTAGCGGGTAAGTCAGCGTTTAGCGGGTAAGTCAGCGTTTAGCGGGTAAGTCAGCGTTTAGCGGGTAAGTCAGCGTTCAGCGGGTAAGTCAGCGTTCAGCGGGTAAGTCAGCGTTCAGCGGGTAAGTCAGCGTTTAGCGGGTAAGTCAGCGTTCAGCGGGTAAGTCAGCGTCGGCGGGTAAGTCAGCGTTCAGCGTCGGCGGGTAAGTCAGCGTTCAGCGTCGGCGGGTAAGTCAGCGTTCAGCGTCGGCGGGTAAGTCAGCGTTCAGCGTCGGCGGGTAAGTCAGCGTTCAGCGTCGGCGGGTAAGTCAGCGTTCAGCGTCGGCGGGTAAGTCAGCGTTCAGCGTCGGCGGGTAAGTCAGCGTTCAGCGTCGGCGGGTAAGTCAGCGTTTAGCGTCGGCGGGTAAGTCAGCGTTTAGCGGGTAAGTCAGCGTTTAGCGGGTAAGTCAGCGTTTAGCGGGTAAGTCAGCGTTTAGCGGGTAAGTCAGCGTTTAGCATCAGCGGGTAACAGAGTTTAGCGTTAGCGGGTAACAGAGTTTAGCGTTAGCGGGTAACAGAGTTTAGCGTTAGCGGGTAACAGAGTTTAGCGTTAGCGGGTAACAGAGTTTAGCGTTAGCGGGTAAAACAGTGTTTAGCATGAGCGGCTAGCACAGCGTTTAGCATGAGCGGCTAGCACAGCGTTTAGCATAAGCGGCTAGCACAGCGTTTAGCATAAGCGGCTAGCACAAAGTTTAGCATACAGAGTTTAGCGTTAGCGGGTAAAACAGTGTTTAGCGTTGGCACAGCGTTTAGCATAAGCGGCTAGCACAGCGTTTAGCATAAGCGGCTAGCACAAAGTTTAGCATACAGACTTTAGCGTTAGCGGGTAAAACAGCTTTTAGCGTTAGCGGGTAAAACAGCGTTTAGCGTTAGCACAGCGTTTAGCATAAGCGGCTAGCACAAAGTTTAGCATTAGCAGCTGAGGGCAGCTTTAATATTTAGTTAAAAATGTTATTCATGAAAGTCTGCAGCAGCATACCTTGTGTTGTTGCGTCGTCACCATGATGTCAGTTCATAAATTGGTTTTAATAAAAGAAATTGTCGGCTCCAAATCTCTACTATTCACAGCACGAGCTCCACGTGGTCTGAAACACCAGCGTTTTCCAGCTGTATGTTTGAGTCTTTTGAATGAGAGTGTGTGAAATCACAAATCTCGTATTTCAGCGCAAGCTTGGCTTATTTTAGCCACTAGGTCGCGTTATATATCCTATGTTGTAGAGAGGTAGGTTATAAAACCTGGATACAGCAAACATTAACATTAGCTAATCAACACCACAGCAAACAACCTAAAGATTAGCTAATCAACACTACAGCAAACATGAACATTAGCTAATCAACACCACAGCAAACCTGAACATTAGCTAATCAACACCACAGCAAACAACCTAAAGATTAGCTAATCAACACTACAGCAAACATTAGCTAATCAACACCACAGCAAACATGAACATTAGCTAATCAACACTACAGCAAACATGAACATTAGCTAATCAACACCAGAGCAAACATGAACATTAGCTAATCAACACTACAGCAAACATGAACATTAGCTAATCAACACCACAGCAAACATGAACATTAGCTAATCAACACCACAGCAAACATGAACATTAGCTAATCAACACCAGAGCAAACATGAACATTAGCTAATCAACACTACAGCAAACATTAACATTAGCTAATCAACACCACAGCAAACATGAACATTAGCTAATCAACACTACAGCAAACATGAACATTAGCTAATCAACACCACAGCAAACCTGAACATTAGCTAATCAACACCACAGCAAACCTGAACATTAGCTAATCAACACCACAGCAAACCTAAAGATTAGCTAATCAACACTACAGCAAACCTAAAGATTAGCTAATCAACACTACAGCAAACATTAGCTAATCAACACCACAGCAAACATGAACATTAGCTAATCAACACTACAGCAAACATGAACATTAGCTAATCAACACCACAGCAAACATGAACATTAGCTAATCAACACTACAGCAAACATGAACATTAGCTAATCAACACCACAGCAAACATGAACATTAGCTAATCAACACTACAGCAAACATGAACATTAGCTAATCAACACCACAGCAAACATGAACATTAGCTAATCAACACTACAGCAAACATGAACATTAGCTAATCAACACCACAGCAAACATGAACATTAGCTAATCAACACTACAGCAAACATGAACATTAGCTAATCAACACCAGAGCAAACATGAACATTAGCTAATCAACACCAGAGCAAACATGAACATTAGCTAATCAACACCACAGCAAACATGAACATTAGCTAATCATCACCACAGCAAACATGAACATTAGCTAGTCAACACTACAGCAAACATGAACATTAGCTAATCAACACCAGAATCCGCAAAACACAAGCATCAGTGAATCATAGATAAATGTAGGGCTGCACAATGTATTAAAAAAATAATATCGCAGAATTCGTTGTTGCAATATCTCAATCGCAAGAAGCCACAATCCATTGGAAAATGACTTATGGACACATTTATTTATTTTACTTCCCCGGCGTTAAACAAAAAAGTTTTCGTAATATTAGCCTCATCGATTAGCTGAAAAACAAAAAGGACTTAAACTGTTTAAAATGAATTATATTGTGCAGCGCTACATCGATGACTGGAAATGGAAATGGTAAATGTTTTGATGCGATTGTAGAAGAGAAGGAGCAAAGTGAGAGTATGAGAGAAAGGTAGTATGGATGTATGCAGAGGATGTGTAATAATAAAAGTAATCACTCACCGGTGACGTCTTCATCAGATGCTTGTCCAGCCAAGTTGAGGACATAAAGTGTATACATTCAAGATGGGGGAGAAGAGAGGTTGAAGGAGCAAAGTGACAGTGTGTATGGATGTGCAGAGTGCAAGAGCGATCCCTAACCCAACCAGCAGCATCAGCAAAACCAGCAAAATCAACAGCAACAGTGGTGAAAAGTACCCAAGTAGCAATCTAATCATCTGATTGTTTTGGCCCCTTTGAGTAAATGTGTTGCTCCTGTGTCTGTCCTTTTCCTCAAACACTTCCACCACTGATATATAATACTGAAGCAGCCCCTCACCTTTGACGTCTTCATCAAATGCTTGACTTCAGCCAGGTTTACTGACCCTGTGCTCCTCCTGGTAGAACGTCCTCAGTCCGCGATCCAGCGCTGGATTCTCTGAAAGAAAAGCATTTACTTCTCAAAATCACATGACGTCCAGACCTCACCAAACCATCGTTATCTAGAATAATTAAGAGAACAAATCTGGAGCAGGTAGGTGTGTTTCTATTAGGGCCTAAAATCTATATCATGATATGAAAAAATAAATATCACGATAATGATATGCGATACGATATGGCCCAGCCCTAGTTTCTATGGGTTAGTTTAAGGTTTAGGGCCAAAGGTGAGAAACTTGAGATTGAAAGTGGGTGAACTACACAGGCATGCAAGTAACAGAACTAAATGGTAAATAAGTAATAAGTATATGACATCACGTTTAACATTTCCACACAATTCTAACCTCAATAACTAACATTTTACTGCAAAACAGACCCCTCGTTGCACTGTTGCTCTATAGTGGAGCAGCTTTTAGATTTGGGTAAAGCCAAACTGGAGAAAATGCCCTCGGTTCAGGCGGGGGTTCAGAGGTTAAATGTAGCTTTTAGCGCGCGCTCTCACCTGCAGTCATCTCGGAGCTCGGTTCGTGGGATCCCGGTTCTTTGCGTCTGTTGGCGCGTGCCGCGGGCGTGGCTCCTGCGTATGGTGGGCCGATATGGTCATGCTCGCCACTTTCTTGCGGCGCTTTTGACGCCGTATTTTCAAAATAAAACGCCGCTTTTTACGCCTCGCGCCGATCGACGTAAACAATAAAACGCCGCTTTTTACCCCGCACGCCGACCGGCGTAAAATATATTTTAATAGAAATGCTAATGATCTCCACCCTGAAGTTTGGACAGCCAGTAAAATGGATGGTGTGCTCTTCAACTGTAACTAGATGTAACTAGATGTTAAGAGCACACCGCTTTTTATTTGTCAGTAGAAAACGACTTGCCCGAGACAAAATACAAGATACAAGATATTTTATTTGTCAAACCATTCACATGGTTATAAATTGTATACAGACAGAAGTCTCCTCCTGGTTTCAGCCCAGTGACATCGATGGTGCTGCTCTTGCCGTGCAGTGAAGGGTTTGGCTTGTTCCCATTGGCTACAAAACCTTCCATTTTACTGGCTGTCCAAACTTCAGGGTGGAGATCATTAGCATTTCTATTAAAATATATTTTACGCCGGTCGGCGTGCGGCGTAAAAAAGCGGCGTTTTATATTTTACGCCGGTCGGCGTGCGGCGTAAAAAGCGGCGTTTTATTTTGAAAATACGGCGTCAAAAGCGCCGCAATAAAGTGGCGAGCATGACCATATCGGCCCACCATACCTGCGCACGTGTCGGGCGTCCACCACTAATTAGGCACCTGGAACTTTCTGACTTTATTTTCTTCTAAAACTCCTCTCCGGCTGCAGGACGTTCTGTCGTTCAGTGAGGAGGGGCCGGGGGAGCTTCTGAGTCTCACCTGTCTCCTTCAGTAACGAGGTCCACGGACATCCGGCCTTCATAATAAAGGTGCGCTTCCTGTCTGACAAACCTTCACAACAAATGGCCAGTGTGGGGCTTTAACCTCTTAACCCCCGCCTGAACCGGGCTTACTGTCTGCAGTTCGGCTTCACCCAGACCTGAAAGCTTCTTGAAAAAAGAGGAGGGGCAAAAGAGCGACTAAAACGTGCCGGAGGAGCAACAATAACACAAGTTTAGAAAAGCGACAAAAACATGACGAAAAAAATAACAAAAATGCGACGTGACAAAAAAGTTACGATCAGTTTTGCAGTTCTAAGCTTTCAAATGAGGCGTTACATTGGCCTTTTGGTATAGAGAAGCTTTTCGATTTAGGTAAAGCCGAACTAGAGAAAATGCTGAAGGCAAAACTACAGTTTTTCAGTTTTCAGGTTTTGAGCTAAATTAAACTTTCACAATTACATTTAACTAGAAACCGCTGCAATGACTGAAGCCACTGCGCCTGACGGAGGAATTTGCATAAACGGTTTGATTTGCATAAACTGTTTAATTTGCATAAACGGTTTGATTTGCATAAACTGTTTAATTTGCATAAACGGTTTGATTTGCATAAACTGTTTAATTTGCATAAACGGTTTGATTTGCATACATGGTTATATTCAAGATTCAAGATTTTTTTATTTGTCAAACCATGTGACTGATTTGAAATTCTATTTCTCTCATCCTTGATTGTGGAGCGGGGGGTGGAGGAAGAGGGGTGGGAGGGAGGGCAGGGAGTTCAGCTTCCCGATGGCCCTGTGTACGAAACTGTTCTTAAGGCGACTCGACCTGGCCCGTAGATTCCGCAGTCTCCTCCCTGAAGGCATTACCATGAAGAGACTGTGTGATGGTGCGTAGGGTCCCTGGTGATTCTCACGGCTTTGCGGGTGAGACGGGTGGAGTACATGTCCTTAATGGAGGGGAGAGGAGCTCCACAGATCTTCTCTGCTGCTCTCACGATGCGCTGGAGGCTCCTTCGGCAGGAGGCAGTGCTGGCGCCGTGCCACACAGTGATGGAGCTGGTCAGGATGCTCTCTATAGTCCCTCTGTAGAAGAACCACACAGTGATGGAGCTGGTCAGGATGCTCTCTATAGTCCCTCTGTAGAAGAGCCACACAGTGATGGAGCTGGTCAGGATGCTCTCTATAGTCCCTCTGTAGAAGAACCACACAGTGATGGAGCTGGTCAGGATGCTCTCTATAGTCCCTCTGTAGAAGAGCCACACAGTGATGGAGCTGGTCAGGATGCTCTCTATAGTCCCTCTGTAGAAGAACCACACAGTGATGGAGCTGGTCAGGATGCTCTCTATAGTCCCTCTGTAGAAGAGCCACACAGTGATGGAGCTGGTCAGGATGCTCTCTATAGTCCCTCTGTAGTAGAACCACACAGTGATGGAGCTGGTCAGGGTGCTCTCTATAGTCCCTCTGTAGAAGAACCACACAGTGATGGAGCTGGTCAGGATGCTCTCTATAGTCCCTCTGTAGAAGAGCCACACAGTGATGGAGCTGGTCAGGATGCTCTCTATAGTCCCTCTGTAGAAGAACCACACAGTGATGGAGCTGGTCAGGATGCTCTCTATAGTCCCTCTGTAGAAGAGCCACACAGTGATGGAGCTGGTCAGGATGCTCTCTATAGTCCCTCTGTAGAAGAACCACACAGTGATGGAGCTGGTCAGGATGCTCTCTATAGTCCCTCTGTAGAAGTTGCACATAACAGAGGCTGGGACTCTAGCTCTTCTTAACTTGCGGAGAAAGTAGAGACGCTGATTACTTTTCTTGACCAGAGATGTAGTGTGCATGGTCCAGGAGAGGTTCTCTGTGATGTGCACACCCAGGAACGTAGTGCTGGTCACCCTCTCCACTGAAGCACCGTTGATTGTTAGAGGAGCATGCTGGACCCGCGCTCTTTGAAAGTCCACAACAATCTCTCTTGTCTTCTCCACATTTAGAGAGAGGTTGTTCTGTGTGCACCACATGGCCAGACTGCTCACCTCACTCCTGTAGTTTGACTCGTCTCTGTTGTTGATGAGACCCACCACTGTTGTGTCGTCTGCAAACTTGATGAAGAGGTTTGAGTCGTACTTTGGAGCGCAGTCATGGGTCAGCAGAGTGAACAGGAGGGGGCTCAGCACACAGCCTTGGGGAGCCCCCATGTGATGGTTCTGGAGGACACGTACAGCCTGTGGTCTCCCCGTCAGAAGGTCCAGCAGCCAGTTGCACAGTGATGTGTTGATCCCCAGGTGGAGCAGTTTGTGTATTAGCTGCTGTGGGATTATAGTGTTGAATGCTGAGCTAAAGTCTAAAAACAGCATCTAACGTAAGAGTCCTTTGTTTCAAGGTGAGTGAGGGCTGAAGGAAGCGCAGTGGAGATGGCATCTTCAGTTGAGCGATCGGGCCGATAAGCAAACTGGTCTGGGTCCAGGGTGGGAGGGAGAACAGACTTGATATGTTCCATGAGGAGCCGCTCGAAGCACTTCATAAGAATTGGAGTGAGTGCTACTGGGCGGTGTCATTAAAGCAGGAGGGCGGGGACTTCTTTGGCACCGGAATGATGGTGGTCGCTTTGAGGCACGTTGGGACCACAGCTGCAGAGATGTGTTAAAAATGTCTGTGAAGACCTCAGTGAGTTCATCAGAGCAACCTTAAAATCCCCAGCTAAGATGAGAAAGGCGTCTGGGTGGGCTGTCTGTTGGTCACTGACACTTAGAGGTGGGCGGTATGTAGACAGACACAAGCAGTACAACAGTAAACTCCCCGGGCAGGTAGAAAGGGCGACACTTAATGAAAATAAACTCCACGAGGGGTGAGCAGTGTCTGCAGACCACGACGACGTCACGGCACCAGGCGTCATTGGTGTAGACACAGAGACCCCCTCCCTCGGAGATCACTCTGTCGGCTCTGCAGCAGGAAAGCCCCTCCAGCTGGATTGCACTGTCCGGTATATTACCATCGAGCCATGTCTCAGTGAATATAAAAACACAACTGTCTTTCACCATCCTCCGAGAGGAGAGTAGCAGACGAATATAATCCATCTTATTGTCCAGTGAACGTACGTTAGCCAGAACAATAGTAGGGATAGAAGGCCGGCGTGGTTTAGCTGTGAGTCTTGCTGGGATACCTCCTCGTTTGCCCCTTTTTTGTTTCCTGTAGCGCCTCTTGTGACGCCTCCACTGCGCTGCAGGTGCGGGGGGCCCTCGGTGACCTGTCAGCGCTTCAGAAGATGATATCTCTGGATTTGTCGGTGCAAATCAAATGCTGCTTAAATGCCTTTAGCTCGGATGCTAACTGTGTGTTTACTTTTAAAACACAGCCTCTGTTCGTTGCTAGCAAAGATCTTTGGCAGTAAAAAATCCGCTGAACTCCACAAAAACATCTTGTAAAACAATGTGAAACACAAAAACTGCAAAGCAGTAGCTAAAAACTGCAATTAAAAAGGAAACAAAAGTTAAAACCGTAAAAAAGTATAAAAAACACCTGGGAAATAGAAGCCACTGGAGTTGTAAAAGCTCTAAAGTGATGTGAGTACAGATTAAAAACAATCCTTGGGAGCTAAAACGCAGTTGTGCGGATTTTTAATTCTTCTAGCATTTGAAAAAAATAAATACAAATAATAATTTATTTTATATATATATTTTTTTTTTTTTCCCAAAAAAAAATATGTACCCCGAGATAATTATCTCGTTCCCCTGGAAAAAAAACAACACAAAAAATTATGGAAAAAAATACCAAAATGTAAAAAAAAATCTTTAAAATCACCTCCAAATGTTGTTTTTGTCTGATGTCACTTCCAGGCCTCCGTACATTTCAGATACAACCGAAACAAGGCCACTGTGTTTTGTGTTACGTCACAATATCCCGGCGCTTCTCTCATATTTAAACTACGTGAAAGTGACTCGTACAAGACCCCGTTAGCTTGTTAGCCACGACCAGCTACAAACCCACTGGAGAGAAGGCTCCGGACCTTAAGGCAGGTTTGTTTATGATTGACACAGGCAGAGTTTTATTTACTATATACTTCCTTTCAATAAATGATCTTCTGTTTCTCTTTCATCATTAAAAGGGATACAATAGGTAGCGTTCACGTGACATCACAACACTCTAAAGAGCCTATAGTTTAACATTGAGGTGGAGGGCAACTGAAAATTCCACGGCCGTAACCATAGTAACGCTCAAAATGCAGATTTATAGTCTTAAATCATTGTTAATTTCTCTGTAATTACTGGGCCAATTCACATGAAACAAAAACTGACACAAAGTTCAAAGTCATATCTTCCAGCAGATATGAACATATGTCTAATTATTTCTTCACAAAGGCGTCCAAAAGTGGAGACAATATTCAAAAACATGTGCTTGATGTTGGCCAGTAGAAAGGACTTTCAGCCATAAAATTCACATGTCAGGTTTGTGAATCCAATCACTGTCACATGATGATCAGAGAAAACATTTGGACATTTTCTTTTTGGAAATTTCTTTCAAAAACTGTTTCTCTCCCATAGAGTTGTATTGACACCTGCCCTCCAACTGAAATGGAATTCTAAATCGTGAACGCAACCTATTGGTTCACATTTCATCTTTTGCACAGTCAACATTTAGTTCACCTTTAATCGGTCAGTTCCAGAGTCATTAAAAGTAAAGAGTCCGTGAGTGAAGCAAAAGAAAAGCTTAAAAGCACTCGCGACATATTAGTGTCATTCTCTCTGTATACAAGATGTAAACAGGATTATTATAATACGTTGTTAGATAGCAATAGGAATAATATTAAAGGTTTATGGAACATCTTAAATAGTATAATTAGAAATAAACCAAGAACGATTAATTATCCACAATATTCCAAAGATGAGGAGAACACTTTAAATAATCTGAATGAAGTAATAAATTCTTTGTAGATGTTGGACTGAACGTTGCTGCAAACGTTGAGAACTACAATTGTGAACTGACACAAATCCTATGTCCTTGTTCCTCAAACCTGTGGAGGAAAAGGAGATACTGGACTTTGTTAAAGGGTGTAAAAATAAAACCTCGACAGATTACCACGACATGGACATGGAAACTTTAAAAACTGTTATTGAAAGTTTCTCTAAGCCGTTAACTTACATCTGTAACTTATCGTTACTGGAACATTTCCTGATAGTATGAAAGTAGCAAAAGTGATTCCTCTGTTCAAGGCAGGAGATAAACATCTCTTTACAAACTACAGGCCTGTTTCCCTTTTACTACAATTCTCTAAAATATGCAATAGGGTTATTTATGGACCTGAGTAAAGCGTTTGATCCAATAAACTATGATATATTAATTAATAAACTAGAACTTTATGGGATTAGGGGGGTAGCTCTACAGTGGGTCACCAGTTACTTAAAAAATAGAAAACAATGTGTGAAAATCTGTGATTATCAGTCGAGTTGTCGACAAATTGTCTGTGGTTTACCTCAAGGTTCCATTCTGGGCCCAACATTGTTTAATATGTATATTAACGACATTAGTAAAACGTCTCAAGTACAATACAAATATTTTTGCATCAGGAGACGACTTACAGATGCCCTAGCCACCTCGGCTGCTCCTTTAGACGTGAAGGAGCAGCGACTCTACTCCGAGCTCCTCCCGGGTAACTGAGCTCCTCATCCCAGCCACCCTGTGAAGGAAACTCATTTTGGCCGCTTGTATTCGCGATCTTGTCCTTTCGGTCATTACCCGGATCTCATGACCATAGGTGAGGGTGGGATGACCATAGGTGAGGGTGGGATGACCATAGGTGAGGGTGGGGTGACCATAGGTGAGGGTGGGATGACCATAGGTGAGGGTGGGATGACCATAGGTGAGGGTGGGAACGTAGATCCATCGGTAAATCGAGAGCTTTGCCTCAGACTCCGCCCCCTCTTCACACAGTCCGATACAGCGACCGCATCACTGCTGACGCCACCGATCCGTCTACCGATCTCACGCTCCATCCGTCCCTCACTGAGAACATGACCCCGAGATACTTGAACTCCTCCACTTGGGGCAAGGACTCCCCACCAGGAAAGTCCAGACCAGGTCGCCATGGTTACTGGAACCAGGTCACTGCATTTTTTGTTGTTTAAGTGTAAAACAGTAAAAGCAGTTTTGAAACAGGGACACAAACTTAAGGATCTCAACAGGACCGGTGACTTCTGCAGCAGCGAAGGTTCTAGTTGGACCTTAGTTTACACGTGCCGAGTGCGATAATCGATATATTGCACAAAAATAAGCTACAATACATCACGATTAAAAAAAATTAAAATGCTACTATTACATTTTAACATTCTACATATTATTCATCATTTACATTTGTTCTCATGAGCTTTGTACCACTTTTATAAATGATCCCAGACTTACTCACTGAAAATGATCTGTCAGTGTCAAACTGCAGTCCTATTTACAGTGTTTGGTCCAGGTGCTTAAAACTGTAGTGCTGCCCCCTGCTGGTCTGACTGAATTCTTCATCATTATTGGCCTCTATTGACTGTGAAAACAGTGGAGCACTGCTGCCTCATTAGTATGCATGACGTTGCTCATTAATATGCATGACGTTGCTCATTAATATGCATGCCGTATCGTATCGTCCCGCAAAATATCGCGATATATCAGAAAATCAATGTATTGTCACAGTCCTAATGGTGACCACAGACTTTCAGCTGCTCCGCCTCCGTTTCTAACTATAGGCCGTTTAGGAGGTTAAGACATCATGGATCTGCTTCTCCTCCGTTCTGCAGCTTTCTATTGTTGCTTTGAATTGCCTTGTCCTGGTTCCTAATAAACCACCTTCCCAAGCATCGTCACCTACTAACTCTAGAAACTTAAAGGGATAGTTCAGGATTTTTGACATAGGACCAACACAGACGGTGCAGACAATACAGAGAACAAGGATCATGCAAGCTACACAGACTCACAGCCAAAGTCTACACGCACGCGTACATCCAAGCGTTCATCTGCTAGTTCTGCAACAGTAAAAGCACGAGCAAGAGTAGAGGCTGCTCGTGCACAACTGCTGTATTCAGAAAAAGAAGCAGCCATAATGAAACAGAAAACTGAGCTGGAAGCTAATTTACACATTTTAAGTTGTCAAAAAGCTGTTGCAATTGCAGAAGCTGAGGTTGCAGTTTATGAAGAGGAGGGACTCGCAAAAACTGAACTGAGCCGCTCGTTGGTAGGAACACCCGCTAACCCAATGCAACGCACAGCAGAGTATGTACAAAAACAATCAGACTTTTGCTATGAAGGATTCACGTTACGAGTTGATCCACTCGCCTGTCACAAAGCTGCACGTGAACAATGTGAGATGGCCATGAACGCAGAGACAGACAACAAAAGTTCACACAGTGTGGAAAAGGCTAACGTTAAAGTGGAGCACCAAACACAACAGAGAGAGAGACGGAATCCCCCCAAACTGTATCCATACGACGCTCCTCAAACAGCAGCAGATATACAGGACATTACAAGGTACCTGACAAGAAGAGAAATGTTAAGTACAGGACTTTTGCAGTTTGACGATCACCCAGAGAACTACTGGGCGTGGAAGGCTTCATTTCAAAATGCCATTAAAGACTTAAATGTTACGGCCCAAGAAGAGCTAGATTTAATGATAAAATGGCTTGGAGCCGAGTCTGGCCAGCAAGCCAAAAGAATCCGCTCAGTCCACGTCTTCAATCCAGCTGCAGCTCTAAACCTCATGTGGCAAAGACTCGAAGAATGTTACGGGTCTCCTGAAGTGGTGGAAAATGCACTGTTGAAAAAGATTGAACAGTTTCCCAAACTCAGTAACAGAGACAACACAAAGTTAAGAGAGCTGGGTGACATTCTGCAAGAAATCGAATGTGCAAAAGATGGAGGATACTTACCAGGCCTATCATATTTGGACACGGCTCGTGGAGTCAACCCCATCGTAGACAAACTACCCTACGGACTACAGGAAAAATGGATCGCGACTGGAGCAAGGTACAAGGAGGAGCACAGAGTCGCCTTTCCCCCTTTCGGTGTCTTTTCAAAATTTGTAAGACAACAAGCCAAAATAAGAAACGACCCGAGCTTTGTCATCACATCTCCTGCCAACGCAAGCTTCAAAACAGAGAAAAGCTTCAAAGGCAATAACAGGCCAGTGATAAGTGTGCACAAAACAGACATCCCTACAGATACTAGTTTAGCTCAAAACGGGTACAGTAAGCCAACAGAGAGCCCTGACAAGCTATGTCCAATACATAAGAAGCCTCACCCACTTAGAAAGTGCAAGAGCTTTAGAGCAAAGCCTATAGATGAGCGCAAGTCATTCTTAAAAGAGAACAGGATCTGTTTTAAGTGTTGTGGCTCGACTCGGCATTTAGCTAAGGACTGCAGGATGGAAACAAAGTGTACAGACTGTGGTAGTGACAGACATTTATCAGCGCTACATCCTGGTCCCCCCCCTGCTTCACCTGCTCCAGCAGAGAGCTCTGACGCTGACAAACATGACGGCGGGGAGACACAGGATAATGCAAGTGTCTCAGTTGTTTCCAAATGCACAGAAGTCTGTGGTGATGCAGATAGCCCACAGTCATGCTCAAAAATAAGCCCCGTCTTAGTCTATCCAAATGGCAAAAGAGAGCAGGCAAGAAAAATATACGCAGTGCTAGATGAACAAAGTAATAAGTCACTAGCTAAGTCTCAGTTTTTCGAGCTTTTTAATATTAAAACACGCTCGGACATTTACAAGCTAAGAACATGCTCAGGACTGTCGGATAATGTCGGCAGAACAGCATTAAACTTTATGATTGAGTCAGTGGATGGTAGAGTAAAGCTCCCGCTCCCAAACCTAATTGAATGTGACATGATTCCAGACGATAGAAGAGAGATACCGTCTCCACAAGTTGCTATTCAGTTCCCACACTTACAGAGGGTAGCTGATAAAATACCTACTGTAGAAGAACAAGTACCTATTCTTTTGCTTTTGGGAAGAGACATTATACAGGTACACAAAGTCAGAGAGAGAATCAATGGGCCACATTGTATGCCCTATGCACAGCGTTTAGACTTAGGCTGGGTTATAGTTGGGGAAGCCTGCCTGGGGAAGACACATAAGCCCCCTAATGTGAACGTCCTCAAAACACATGTTCTACAGAATGGCCGTGCATCTTACCTCAGCCCATGTCCTAACACATTTCAAGTCAAGGAGTCGAGTGGTTATAGCTACCAGCCTAACACCACCCCCACCCCCCAAAAGGACAGCGAAAACAAACACACTGATCGACTGGGACAAACAGTTTTTGACAGAACAAAAGATGACGACAAACCAGCGCCGTCAGTAGACGACAAGTACTTTATCGACATCATGGAAAAGGAAGTGTATCAAAATGAAGGTAACAGCTGGGTAGCGCCATTGCCATTCCGCACTCCAAGACCACAGCTTCCAAGTAACAAAGAGCAAGCACTCAAACGCTTCCAGTCCCTCAGAAAAACACTGGATCGCAATCCTGAAATGAAAAGACAATACACAGAGTTCATGCAAAAGATGCTGGACAATGACCACGCGGAGCTCGCTCCACCTTTGGACTCAAAGAACACTGGTACTTACCATCCTTCGGTGTGTACCACCCTCAAAAACCTGACCAGCTAAGAGTGGTTTTTGACTCAAGTGCTGAGTTTCAAGGACAGTCCCTTAACAAAGTCTTATTAAGTGGACCCGACCTAAACAACACGCTAGTAGGCGTCCTCATACGTTTTAGAAAAGAGCCTGTTGCATTTTCAGCCGATGTGCAACAAATGTTTTATTGTTTTCAAGTGAGAGAGGACCATAGGGATTATTTGAGATTCCTGTGGTACGAGGAAAATGATCTCAGCAAAGGCATTTGCGACTACAGAATGAAGGTCCACGTCTTTGGAAATAGTCCCTCCCCGGCTGTGGCAATTCACTGTATGAGGCGCGCTGCAGTCGAGGGAGAGGAAGAGCACGGACTTGATGCAAAGCAGTTCGTAATGAGACATTTTTATGTGGATGACGGCCTTGCATCCACAGCAACTTCAGAAGAAGCTGTCGAGATACTCACAAACACACAAAACATGTTGGCTCAATCTAACTTAAAACTACACAAAATAGCCTCCAACGACCACAGAGTAGTGGAAGCGTTTCCTGCTGCTGAGCGAGCAAAGGATCTAAAGGACTTGGATTTAGAACTGGACAACATACCCCTGCAGAGGAGCTTAGGGGTATTGTGGAATCTTGAAAATGACTGTTTTACCTTTCATGTCACCACCGAGCAAAAGCCATACACAAGGAGAGGTGTCTTGGCCACTGTTAACAGTTTATACGATCCACTAGGTTTTGTTTCACCCATCACTATGCAGGGAAAGGCCCTTCTTCGTGAACTGTCTGCAGAGCAGAAGGATTGGGATGAACCACTTCCTGTGGAAAGAGAAGAGGAATGGAACAAATGGAGAAAATCGTTAAAGGATCTCGAGCAGCTACAGATACCAAGGTGCTACCTCCCGTTTTCCCAGGCCACTGCTGTGAAAAAAGAACTGTGCATATTCTCAGACGCCTCCACAATGGCCATTGGAGCAGTAGCATATCTGAGAGCTCTCAACAGTCAAGGTCAGTGGCACACAGGTTTCATCATGGGCAAGTCCAAGGTAGCCCCCCGACCCGCTCACACTGTCCCTAGATTAGAGTTATGTGCAGCAGTTTTAGCTGTTGAGATGTATGAACTCATTAGAGATGAGTTGGACATTGAGGTGGACACTGTCAGATTTTTTACAGATAGTAAAATCGTCCTTGGTGTCACAGGCTGGCTCTTGCCGGTGACATAAAATGAGGGGACACAACAACAAGACAGGCCAATTTTCAATTGATTTATTTTAAGTAATAACCAAGAAGAATAATAACCATAAAGTGAAGCATGTCAATGTATATCTGTGGTGTATGCAAGGTGCATGGGTGAATGAGAGTGTATGTGCATTCTGGAGTGGAAGTGTAACAGAAACAAACAAAGGCATCAAACAGAAGCAAAAACCCAAGCGTACCTGAGGGCAGAGAGAGAGAGAATGATTAGTACAGAGCCACCTTATATACTGAGCCCAGGTGGCTCCAATTACCAGCAGCACCGCCCCTGGCTGCAGGGCCCCGCCCCCATCAGGCAGAGGAGGGGTCGTGACACCCCCCCCCTTAAAATGAGGGTACTAACCCTCATCCCCAAACAGCGAAAAACCACCCCTCCAACATACCAAAAATAACTACGAACCAAGCCTCCCGCGGGGAACCCGCATCCGCCAACCAAACGTCCATTCCCCCCTCACCGCAACCCAGGAACCTGGGGAAACAGTGTAAAAGGAGGGCCAGACAGCAGGCTGAGGGAAGCAAAGACACACGAAAACTAATCCACAGGCGCTCGTGAAAGGGCATCGGCGATAATATTATCTTTACCACCGATGTGCCTAATGTCCAAGTTATAGGGCTGCAAGAACAAAGCCCAGCGCATAAGACGCTGATTAGGGTTCTGCAAAGACTTGAGGAAAGTAAGCGGGTTATGGTCTGTGAAAACGGTCAACGGAGTCAACCCTGAACCGACATAGACCTCAAAGTGCTGCAAAGCCCAAATGAGGCCCAAAGCCTCTTTCTCAATCACTGAATAATTCTTCTGATACTTATTAAATTTCCGGGAGAAAAAACTGACAGGACAACCGACACCTTCCTCATTCTCCTGCAGCAACACCGCCCCCGTGCCAACGTCGCTAGCGTCTACCTCCAATTTGAAGGGTTTTCCAAAATCCGGCGCTGCCAACACAGGCGCAGAACACAGCAGAGCCTTTACGGTCACGAAAGCCTCCCGACACTGAGTGGACCAGATAAACGCAGCCTTGGCCTTTAACAGGTTGGTCAGGGGGGTCACCACCACAGAGAAGTTTCTACAGAAAGCACGGTAATACCCCACCATGCCCAGGAAGCGCATCAGTTCTTTCCTATTTGTGGGCTGCGGAAAGTGCGCCATGGCCTGGACCTTGGCTTCCACTGGACGGACAAAACCCTGACCCACCACCTTGCCAAGGTACGTCACGGTAGCCTGGGCAAACTCACATTTGGCCAAGTTTACCGTCAATCTGGCCCAAACCAGCCGGTCAAACAAAGCCCGAACCCGACGGACATGCTCCCCCCAAGTGTCTGAATAGATGACAACGTCATCGAGGTATACAGCACACCCTTCCAGGCCTGAGACCACAAGGTTCATCAACCTCTGGAAGGTGGCCGGAGCATTCCGCAACCCAAACGGCATCACTGTGTATGCAAACAAACCAGACGGTGTTATAAAAGCAGCAATTTCTCGAGCTCGTTTAGAAAGGGGGACCTGCCAATACCCCTTCAAAAGGTCAAATTTACTGACATACTTCGCTGATCCCACTTGGTCAATGCAATCCTCCATTCTGGGGAGAGGATAAAGATCTGCTTTTGTAATACCATTAATTTTCCGATAATCAGTACAGGGCCTAAGTGTCAAATCAGATTTTTTAACCAATAGGCAAGGTGAAGCCCAATTAGAGGAACACGGTTCAGCAATACCGTTATCCAACATATACTGAACCTCCGACTGCAACTGCTGTTTTTTCTCCACGGACACTCTGTAAAATCTTTGTTTAATTGGCTTAGCATCTCCGATGTCTATGTCGTGTTCAAGCAAATGAGTCCGCGACGGAGTATCCGAAAACAGTGAGGAATAGTCCTTAATGAGCGCCCCCAACTCCTTACGCTTCTCAATATCTAAATGGTCAACCAAAACACCCAGGTTTCTTAACGTTTGAGAATTGTTCAAACGACCTCTTAAAATTTCATCCGAAGCCACTGCTAACTCCTCTCCTCCCCCCCCAAAGTCCAAGCCCCCCGAACCAGCAACAGGCACAGCTGCACCTGCTGACCTTACTGTTGTACTACTCGCAACAGGATCACTGGACTGATACGACTTGAGGAGGTTAACATGAAACAACTTTGAAGATCTTCGACGGCCCGGGGCTTCCACTAGATAATTTAGATCAGACACCTTCTTCAAGACCGTAAAAGGACCACAAAACTTAGCTTGAAACGGTGAGCTCACCACAGGCAAGAGAGCCAGCACCCTATCGCCAGGACTGAACTCTCGTAACTCGGCCTTACGGTCATATTTCCGTTTCATACCTCCTTGGGAACGCGCCAACTTTTCTCTCGCCAGCTCACCAGCCCGATACAATTTAAACCTAAATCCATTCACATACTCAATCAGACTCCGAGGTGGCTCATCAGGAAGACAACCATCCCGCAGCACGGCCAACGGCCCACGCACTGTGTGACCAAAAACCAAGTCATTGGGACTAAATCCTGTGCTCTCCTGCACTACTTCCCGAGCCGCCAACAGCAACCAGGGCAACCCCTCCCCCCAATCCACCGAAAGCTCAGTGCAATAAGCACGAAGCAAGGACTTCAATGTTTGATGAAACCGTTCCAAAACACCCTGACTCTGAGCATGATATGCTGTCGACTTGTTATGTTTGACGTTCAGCTGTTTCAGAACCTGACCAAACATGTGGGAGGTAAAGTTAGACCCCTGATCCGACTGAATTACCTTGGGAATGCCAAATATTGAAATGAATTGCGTTAGCGCTTTGACAACTGATTTAGCAGTAATGGAACGCAAAGGAAAAGCAGCAGGGTATCTAGTAGCTTGACACATCACAGTCAACAAATACACATGACCTGACTTTGAACGAGGCAACGGCCCAACACAGTCAATTATAAGATGCTCAAAGGGCTGGCCTATAGCTGGTATTGGCTGTAATGGAGCCGGCCGTAACACCTGATTAGGTTTGCTGGTGAGCTGACAAACATGACACGTTCCAATAAACCGAGCTACATCCCGCTTTAACCGCGGCCAGAAAAAGTGACGGAGTATACGCTCATAGGTTTTACGAACACCGAGATGACCCGCCACATCACCATGCGATGTGCAGAGCACTTTATTCCTCAATGCCGTAGGGACCACCACTTGAAATACTGAATCTCCCAATCCCTGATCACTACACGGAACCCATTTTCTGACCAAAAGACCGTCCAGCAAAAAATAACACTGAGCACTGCTCCTCACAGCCGCATCAGGAACCACTCTATCAAACAGGTCACGCAAAGTTGGATCCGACTTCTGCTCTGCCAACAGGACCTCTCTCGAGTCAGTCAGCCGATCGGTCTGGACTTTAACCGGCAACTCAAGGTTTTCCGGCTTGGATTCCAACTCCTTCAGACGACGAGCTGAACGGGTAACTGCACAAGCCGGAAATACCCCAGGAGCAGCACTGAGATCAGACGGAAGATCTACAGGGGGCACGGCAGGTTTCTCGAAGAGGTTCCCACTACCATCTGCCCATACCTTGCTGCCCGCAAGGTCATTCCCCAAAATCATATGCACTCCCTCTACTGGCAGCTGAGGTCGGAGACCAACAACAACCTCACCCTTTACCAAATCACACGCTAGAGTAACCCTATGTACAGGAGAAGAGAATGGAATCAGACCCATGCCACGAATCATAACACAACTACCAGTATATGACTCCTTAGAAAAAGGCAACACAGACTCCAAAATAAAAGAATCCAGAGCACCTGTATCTCTCAAGATGTTAATTGAAACTTTACTGTTGCTACCCTTCAAGGATACAACACCCTCTGAAACAAAAGGAGAAAAATCATGATTAGACGTGTTAGACCGTGGATCAACCTGAACCTGACAAAACTCCCTCTGATGGTCAGACACTGTAAGAGGAGCTGCCATCACTGCGGGTTTAACTTGCCCAACCCTCTTGGCTCTCAGTAACTGACAGTCCCTCTTCCAATGTCCGTCCGTTAAACAGTACCTACAAGTATTGGCACCAACAGACAGTTTAGAACCGTCACGTCCAAAATTTTGACGAGGTTTCTGTACTAAAGTCTTAGACCATGTAGAGGACCCCCCCTGCCCAAGTGGGCCCTCTACAGACCTACCCTGCCTGTGAACAAACCCCTTCCTGTCCAGTACCAGACCATTTTGCCCAAACTTACTCTTGTGCGTCAGCTCAAACTCATCTGCAAGAATTGCTGCATCAGACGGAGACGCAACTTTCCGCTCATTTATATATGTTGCAACTGATTCAGACACTGAATTCTTTAACTGCTCCAAGACAACCAGGTCACACAGACCCTCAAAGGTGGTAACCAAAGAAGCTGCACACCAACGATTAAAAGCAGAAATCAAATCACGAGCAAACTCTGAATAAGTCTGCGAATCTATTTTCTCCCTAAACCGAAAACGCTGCCGATACGCTTCTGGCACAAGCTCATACACTTTCAGAACTGTAGATTTCACTGTCGCATACACTTTACTGTCAGCTACACTCAGTGCTGAAAATGCCTCACGCGCTTTACCTGTAAGCACACACTGCAACAATGTGGTCCGGTCCACATCCGACCATGCTCTGGAATCAGCAATGCGCTCAAATAGAGTGAAATAGGTGTCCGGATCTGACTCATCAAATGAAGGCAACAAACGAAGATTTTGTGTTATATCAACCTGCGGCCCTCTCGTTCCAGTCTCTCCTCTATTGGTACTTTTTATCCTTTCCAGTTCAAGCTGCATGCACAAAAGCTCCCTCTGCTGCTCAAAACTTAACTCTGCGGAATTGGCCCGAAAACTTGCAGCTGGACTGCCGAGCACACCTGCTTCCATGAGTCCCTGCTTCAAAACAAGTTTAACCGTATCCTTCAACTTCCTGTCCACTATTTCGATGTCGTAGTGGTCCGCAATTTCAATCAACTGTTCCTTGTTGCACAAATCCAAGGCTAGCTCTGAAGGCGACCTAACGAAACTTTGCAAAATCGACATTTTTCCAATAGTAGAAGCCTAACAAACAAACAAAACCAACTCACAAGCTGCCAGTCTGGGTTACGAGTAGGAACCACCCCCCTCTACCCACAAAACCCTAACTGCACCCTAGTCTTCGGGCAGTCACATATGGTGGGGTCTGATGCACGCCAAACCAGTGGAAAAAACCCTGGAGGTGCTCCCGAGCCGATGTAGGGGAAAGGGGAAAAAGGGAAGCTCTACCCACGTTCACTGCCACCTAACCCAAAACACCACGAGTCCCCTATTGAAACTCGCTGTTAAGCCTACAGGAGAGGGCTCCCACCCAGACACAACCCAGAACAAGCCCAAATGAGCTGCTAATGCTATCCTAGCTTACCAAAAACTAACAAACCAAGGAAGACCTGGCCCTCCCTGCTCTCAACAAAATCTGGCCTATAACCTGGATATCCCCTCAAAACACAAATCTTGATCCTAAAAGAACTAAACAAACCGATACAAGCTACAAAACCATACAACCTAATAAACAAATAAAGAAAACTAGTGAAAACAAATCCAACGACAAACACACTGAACCACAAACTACCGAGGGAAAGCGTGACAAAACAATACAAAACAGTTACCAAACTGAAAAACGGACGAGCCCCCACTTGTCACAGGCTGGCTCTTGCCGGTGACATAAAATGAGGGGACACAACAACAAGACAGGCCAATTTTCAATTGATTTATTTTAAGTAATAACCAAGAAGAATAATAACCATAAAGTGAAGCATGTCAATGTATATCTGTGGTGTATGCAAGGTGCATGGGTGAATGAGAGTGTATGTGCATTCTGGAGTGGAAGTGTAACAGAAACAAACAAAGGCATCAAACAGAAGCAAAAACCCAAGCGTACCTGAGGGCAGAGAGAGAGAGAATGATTAGTACAGAGCCACCTTATATACTGAGCCCAGGTGGCTCCAATTACCAGCAGCACCGCCCCTGGCTGCAGGGCCCCGCCCCCATCAGGCAGAGGAGGGGTCGTGACATATACAACAACACAAAGAGGTTTTACAGTTATGTAGCTAATCGTGTGACGAGGATCAGAAAGACCACATACGCTGCACAGTGGTTTTACATCGCCACTAGTGACAATCCAGCAGACAATGCCACCAGACCAATTGCAGCTTCCACATTAGCTCACACAAACTGGTTTAGTGGTCCTTCCTTTTTGACACAACCCAACATAGAGTCACCTCACTGCGATACTTTTACTCTGATCGATCCTGACACAGACACAGAGATCAGGTCTGAGGTAAAGACTTTTGTAACGAAGGCCTCAGTGACACAGTTAGAGTCATGTCGCTTCGAAAGATTTTCTCATTGGATGAGATTATGTCGCACTATTGCATCACTAAAACGTGTAGCAGCATCATTCAGGAAAACAGACACAGAAAGTAAGGGCTGGAAGTGTTTTAGTGAGACTAACACTACAGATGAACTATCTAAAGCAGGGAAGTTTATTATTCACACAGTACAAAGGGAAAGGTTCAAAGAAGAATACAGGTGCATAAAAGCAAATCAGCCACTTCCAAAACAAAGTTGTTTGAAAAAGTTAAACCCCATCATTGAGGAAGATGGGCTCCTCAGAATAGGAGGACGCTTGGCACCTGCAAATCTAACCAAAGATGAGAAACATCCACTCATTATCCCAAACGCTCACCATATTGCTGTCCTTCTTATCAGATACTATCATGAGAAGGTAGCACATCAAGGGCGCCATATAACAGAAGGAGCGCTCAGAGGAGCCGGATTTTGGATTATTGGCAGTAAACGGCTCGTCTCTTCTGTCATTCATAAATGTGTTCTCTGTCGTAAGCTCAGAGGACAACTGCAGACGCAAAAAATGGCAGATTTACCCATTGATAGGTTGTCACCAATGCCACCATTTACAAGTGTAGGACTGGACGTCTTTGGCCCCTGGACGGTCACCACACGTCGCACCAGAGGAGGAAGTGCAGACAGTAAACGTTGGGCTGTACTTTTCACCTGCATGTCCACGAGAGCTGTGCACATTGAGCTTATTGAATCAATGTCAACATCCAGCTTTATCAATGCATTGAGAAGATTTTTCAGCATCCGTGGACCTGCTCAAATACTCCGCTCGGATAGAGGCACCAATTTTATTGGAGCATGCAATGAACTGAAAATTGACCACAAAGACACTGAACTCCACTCTTACCTGCAGGAGAAAGGATGTACGTGGCTGTTCAACTCTACACACTCCTCACACATGGGTGGGTCATGGGAGAGACTCATTGGAGTTGCGAGACGTATCCTGGACAGTATACTTTTGAAATCTACACATATCCAACTTACACATGAAGTGTTAAGTACATTCATGTCAGAAGTAATGGCAATAATGAACGCAAGACCACTTGTACCAGTGTCAACCGATTCAGACAAACCAAATCTTCTCACTCCAGCAATGCTCCTTACCCAAAAGACCAATGCAGTATCTGCGCCAACAGGAAGCTTTGCTCCCCCGGACCTCTACTCAAAGCAATGGAAGCAAGTACAGTGTCTGGCGGACTCTTTTTGGAAACAGTGGAGAAGCGAATACCTTTCAACTCTACAGCAAAGGAGAAAATGGACTGATGATAAACCGAACATAAACGTTGGAGACGTTGTGCTATTGAAAGATGCTCTCGCGCAAAGAAATGACTGGTCTATGGGACGAGTTGTGAAAACATTAGAGAGTAAGGATAATAAGGTTCGAAAAGCAGAAGTGAAAACTGTAAAAGATGGAAATGTAAAAGTGTTTTTGAGACCTATTGCTGACATGGTTTTGCTTTTACCAGAAGATAAATAGACTGGTGTATTTTTGGTTTTTAAATTGTTTAATAGAAAATGTTAATTGTAGTGGCACAATTTTATTGTACCAGGCGGGGAGTATTCTGCCCTGTGCAAGTTTGAGCAATCAAGAGTTTATACGCTACGCAACAGCACCCTCTTGTGGTCGCTTCTGAAAGGTGTTTGTTGATCTTTTGAGAGAAAACCAAGATGGCTGCACGCAACGCAGAGCAGACCATGCGTTGAGCTGAAAACGACCTTTTTTTTATGTTGTTGCTTGGACAGGATTTGTCCGTAAGTTGGTTTTATGTTTAATATTAATACTGTTTATATTTCTCGTCAGTTTTGACATTTCTATGAATGTTTATGCATATATCGTAAATTGCATATTAGCATAGCTAATTGTACATTTGTTTGTTTTTTGTAGTTTTACGGTCGGCTTAAGAGAGCAATGGTCAGAGGCCATTCCACAAATAAACGGCAAAAAGGAAACAAAGTCTGATTATTTTGTGGCACCGTTATCTGGCTGTCTAGCTGGTGAAATACGTGAACTTCAGAGTGAGGACAGCACATATATATATATTTTAATTCATGCAGTTCTTATATTTAAAGAGTCTACTGATGCTAGGCTAGTGCATGTCTATGGTATCAGTTAGCCTGCATTAAAGACAGTCTGACTCCACAGGGCACCTGAGGCAAATCACTTATAACACCAGACTAACGATATGTCTGTGTTAATAGAATAATTTTAACCATTTTGCATTAAAATAACTTATATTTGAGCAGCATAAGCGTCGTGGCGGAGTGATCTGCGAGAAAATAGTTCCTCAAAATGCGGTAATTCATGTGATACAAGGTCAGTTATATTTCAAACATTATTCTATTAACACAGACATTTCTATCGTTAGTCTGGTCTTATAAGTGATTTGCCTCAGGTGCACTGTGGAGTCAGACTGTTTTTAATGCAGGCTAACTGATACCATAGACATGCACTAGCCTAGCATTAGCCTATATATATATATCCAGACATCAACAACACTCTGGATAACTAGGAAATGAGGCCCTTTGTCAAAAGTCCTGAAATGTCCCTTTAACATTTTGGGAAACCAGGCCATCGACTGATGTTTGTGGAATGTCTTGAGGTTTGCTACACATGAAGAGCCCTTTGGGATCAAGAACGTTTCTTGAATCTGGATCAAGTCAAACACAGGAAGTTCAGTTCAGCTCGTTACTGTTTGATCGATCAGCTGAAAACATGTCCACAATATTAACCTCTTAACCCCCGCCATTCTCTCCTGTTCGACTTTACCCAAATCTATAAAACGTCAGGTTGGTAAAAAAGATCCACTCAGACTCGGTTTGTTTCTACATTTCTATATTTACACAACTTTCTTTTACAGCCAACAGTTTTTAAAAAAGTACAAATTTTTTACAAAAAACCGATATAAAAATACATCTATTATCTGCAAATTTTAGGAAAAGTTCTGCAAAAAAGATTCCACATTTACAGAAAGGCAGTAGTACGACACGCTTCAGGAACAGGAACAGGAACCGCTCGACGCTGCGCTGAGACCTTCACAATAAAACTCCAGGAAATACAAAATAAAAGCCCCACGTGTAAACCAACAGGAAACTGGGGACGGGAACATTTTCAAATAAACAGATTTGGATTTCAAGATGAATCCAAATCTTTGGACATTTTTAAATCATAAAGATTTCCAAATAAAATCCCAATATTTCACTTGCCTTATTCACCGACTTCAAAATAAAAGCCCAATGAGCTGCTACTACGTTGAAATGTGGAAAGAAAAGGCCAAAGAATATGACAAGAAAATATATTACATGTTTTCTGCCATTCTATGTTTTCATATAAAAGTAAGAAGTTTATGCATAAAAACGGCCCATATCTAATGTTCAGAGCCAGGTTTAAATCTGTGGTTTTATTTTGTGACAAATTAGTCCCAAAGATTTGCTCAGAGGGAAGATGAATAAAGTAATCAGGTGAAAAATCTGTAAAAATTATAATTTTGCCTGTTTTTATAGTTTTTTTAAGACAGTTATGTTAATGAGCTCATTTACATCTCACACTCGTAAACGCTCTCAATCACCCTGGCCTATTGTACATGTTTTTAGTGGTGGGGGAAACCGGAGAACAGGCCCCGTCCTGGTGGGATTAAATCAAGCAGGAAAATGCCGTTTTCATCGGGAAATTCATCTTCATGGGAATCGGCTCGATAACAAACAAAAGAGAGAGTTCTAAATCCTCGTGTGTGAACTGAAACTGCAAAACTTTTTTCTTAGTTTTTATGGTAAAAAAATCGTCAAAACAAAGTACATTAGTGTTGCCAGGGCCGTCTACGGATTCAGTGGGGCCCAGGGTAAGAAGGATTCACATGGGCCCCCCCCCCCTCCATTTTCTTTTATTTCAGTTTTTAATATTTGTCTGTTATTTTCAATATGAATATTGTGTCCCGGGGCCGTCGTACAAAACGAATAATTATTTTCCTGTTTGGACGGTCACGGCGAGAGGCTGCAGGTGAACTAGGAAAAATATTAATGTAGAGATATCGATGTGAAACGTCTGCTGTGGAGACACAAATATGAGAACACATTTATTTAGTCGTTTTATGTTTTATGAGTAAAAACTCGCCTAAATGGTCAATATTTCCAAATGATAATGAAGCTTAAACTTTAGTCTTTAGGATTAAGAGTTCAGGTTTGCTCAGAGGGACGACAGATGTTTGGGTCCGATACCGATAAATTCCTCTTCAGAGAATTAAATTAAATGACTTTAAGCTTAGAGGTCGACTAGTACGGGTTTGTCTAAGGCCCATAGTTTTGCTGAAACTTTTCCAAAATCTCCCGAACTTTTCCCAACGGTTCTGATTTGACTCTTTCAAAAGAAATTTGGATCAAACTCATTTTCAGACTTTTTCAAAAATTGTCCAAACTGTTCCAAAAATGTAATAAATAAAATCCCAATTTCCTCAAATTTGTAAACATACATTTTTTTTCTTCCATAAAAATAAAAAAAATAAAAGTGTTTCACAAAAGAAATTCTAACGGTTCTAAACGGACTCTTTCAAGAAATATGGATTACAGCAAAACTCATTTCCAGACTGTTCCAAAAATGTGATTTGTAAAAAAAAAATATATATATATATATAATAAAAATAATCTCCTAATTCTTCCCCAAATTTTTCCTTTTCCATGATAAAACAAAATAAGAAAAATGTTCCCCTAAATATTAATCACTTTTTTTTGGTCACGTGTTTCCGTTCTAAATGGACTCACAGGAAATTTGGATTACAGCATCATCTCGGTCACAGCCTTTCTTGCTACACGTGGATACCCAACCTAGCTCAGCGTCGCCTCACTTCCTGTTTGCCCGCCCCGGCCCCGCCCCTCGTCAGTGATGCCCGGCGATCAGCTCGTCCAGGTCGTCCATCCACTCCTGAGTGCTCTGTCCCTTTAAGAGCGAGTCCACCAGCTCGCTCTCCTCGGCGAAGCTCCCCGCCGCCACGTTGTACCCGCACGAGAGCTGCTGCTGCTGCTGCGCCTGAGCGCTCGCCGCCGCCCTGCCCACGCCGTAGTTACACTGCAGCCCCGCCCCCGCGCTCCTGGCCCCGCCCGCCGCCTGCCCGAAGCCGCTCAGGTCCGGCGGCGCTTGGGCCAGACTCGTGGGCGCGCGCTGCATCATCGTCTGTCCCGGGTTCATGGCGCCCATCGGCGGGCGGCTGGCGTTGTTGGCGAACTGCTGCATCTTGGGTAATCGCTGCTGCTGGAGGTGGAAAGCGTTCTGAGCGGCGCTGAAGCCCCCGTGTATCTGCTGCTGGTGGGTGGCGAGCTGCGAAGTGGCCATCTGCTGACTCCACGCCACGTTCTGCGGTGGCGCCCCCTGGTGGCTGGAGTTCATGGCCATCTGTCCCGGCAGCCGCACGCCGAGCTGCTGCTGCTGCTGTTTCAAGATGGCGGCGGCGTTGCTCTGCGTCTTCATCATCATGTTCTGGCGGTAGAGCTGCTGCTGCCTCTGCTGCTGTTGGCTGTTGTACAGGCCGTTCATGTCGGGCTGCGGCGCCTGAGGCTGCGGCGCCCCCTGGGGGTTAGAGGAGGGCGCCGCCACGGAGCTCCCGGTCATTCCCATCATGCCCTGGGGCGGAGGGAACATCCGGGAGGCGGGGTTAACGCCTCCCATCGCCGCAGAGGAGCCTGAGGACGGAGAGAGGAGTCAGTCTGAAGCCAGTGCACCCTCTCCAGATCAGCTTTACCCAAATCTAAACGCTCCTCATTTGAAAGCTAAGACCTACAAAACTTTTCACACACACAGAAGAAAAGAGGCAAAAATACATAAAAACTTTAACAAAAACATGGAGGAAAATTAGAAAAAATTTGGAAAAAGTTAAAACAAAATGAGAAAAATTCAGTAAATGTGACTTTTTTGTGGAGAATTTTTTTTTACAAAAAAAGGTTAATAAAAATACTGATTTTTTTTTTTTTTTTTTTAATGTATATTTGATTTTGGCACAATTGATTTTCATGTTTTTTTTTCTGGTTGGGGGGGTTACCTGTGAACTGCTGCTGGCTGAAGGCTGACTGGTTGGGGGGGTTTTACCTGTGAACTGCTGCTGGCTGAAGGCTGACTGGTTGGGGGGGTTTTACCTGTGAACTGCTGCTGGCTGAAGGCTGACTGGTTGGGGGGGTTTTACCTGTGAACTGCTGCTGGCTGAAGGCTGACTGGTTGGTGGGGGGGGGGTTACCTGTGAACTGCTGCTGGCTGAAGGCTGACTGGTTGGTGGGGGGGCCGCTCTGGTCCTGATACTGGGGGGGAGGTCTGGACAGATGCCTCTTCAGTTGTTGGTCCTGCTGCTGCCGCTGCTTCTCCTGCGACAGAAACACAGACATGAGGAGAGTGAGAAACATCTCCCTCTGGTGGTCATGGGAACAAATCACAGGCCATTGATCAATAAAAACTTAATAGAAAAGGCCGATATAAGCATTTCAGCTTTTTGGGACATCATTGCCACATTGTATTAAACTCTGATCATTTTGAATGAATTGAATTAAACTTTATTGACCCTCTTGGGGACATTTGTTCTGGGCACATAGTGCAAGACAGAGACAGACAATTTGGAGCCGTTTTGATAAACATTCCTGGCTTCTTCTCTTAGTCGCAGAGATTCTGCATGGGTAATTGTGTAACATGTGCAGAGCTGTTCTGAACGTGGAGGATGGGATTCCACAGTGTCCTGGAGACCTCAGAGGGCTCCTTTCAGAGCTCTTACGGTCTCCATCACCTTTCGTTCCTGAGAGTTCCTCCAGTATTTGGTGAGTTAATATCGGCACTGATTGATCGCTGATATTCTAATTTATTCATGAACTCTTTTTTAGACTCTGTGGGGCTCCATAGTCTCCTCCACTAAAGGAGAGAGGAACCATCCGTCCAGGTCCTCTCTACTGCCACCTGCTGCTGTGGCGTCTGCCATTACAACATGAGGAGCAACATGAGGAGCATCAGTGCTTTGTAAAGTCCAGGAAGAACCTTCACCTGCTCGATCATCTGCTGCCTCTGTAAATACTGCTGCTGCTGCTGCCTCTGCTGCTGCTGTTTGAGCACCGCTGCCACCTGCTGGCTGTTCATGTAGGCCGCCTGGTTAGCGTGGGTCGTGTGGTTGGCCATGGCAGGACTGGCCCCCATCCCGGGAGCTCCGGGGCCCGACGGCTGCTGCTGCTGAAGAGCGGAGGCTCCGAAACTGCTCTGGTCCTGAAAACAAAACACGATTACAACAAAACTGTGGAAACATCTCATCCAAACGACGGTCGGGCCAAGGCTGAGTAAAGACAAACTCCAGTCGTATCGGAAAAATAAAAGCATCGAAAGTAGGAACCGAAATCCTTAGATCCAAGTGTTGATGCTGTTGGTCCAGGGACAACGTTAATGGAAGTGACCCCCCCCTTACCCTCCCATTGTCTCCCCATTGTTTGTTTTTTTACACAATTGCTCCTCATTTTTCCTACATTGCTTGACATTGGAGATGGAGCTGATATTGTAAATGTACAGATCTGTTTTCAGGCTCCAGGTATAGAAGACCCCGTCCTGAGTGTAGATACCTGTGGGTGCTGTAGGTGTGGCCTGTAGCCCATGGTTTTCTGTTGGAGATGTTTCTGTTGCTGCTGTTGTTGTTGTTGTTGCTGCTGCTGTTGTTGTTGCCGGAGCAGAGTCATGAGCTGGTTCTTGGTCTGGTCGCTGCTCGGACCCCGGGCCTCGTAGTGGGACAGCGGTTTGGTGTTGTTGAAGCTCAGCTGAACCCCAGGCGGCGGCTGTGGCTGCTGCTGCTGCTGAGGAGGCGGGGGAGCAGAGGAGTGACTCAGAGAGTGGCCCATCACTGACGGCCCGCCCTGGAGGAACGTGCCCGCCTTTGGAGAGCCTTTCCCGGCCTGAGACGGGTGCAGCAGCTGATTCTGGCTCTGGGGACACGAAACACAAATATACAGAAATGAATGGGGCTAAAGTAGAGATTTCCAACATTAATCAGGTCAGATGTAGATCTTTGTGAGATTAGTGCTTAGATCCCTGGACGAGGGTTCCTGCACTCAGTAACACATGACACCTCCATTTACTGAGAACATCATCCCTGCTGTAAAGACTCACCGTGTGGAACATCACGTCCTGGTAAAGACTCACCGTGTGGAACATCACGTCCTGGTAAAGACTCACCGTGTGGAACATCACGTCCTGGTAAAGACTCACCGTGTGGAACATCAAGTCCTGGTAAAGACTCACCGTGTTGAACATCATGTCCTGCTGGTAGAGCGAGGGGCTGCTGGGTTTGTCCATGTTGAAGCTTCCTGCGATGGGGCTCTGGGCGGTGCCTCCCATCTGCGCCCAGGCCTGTGGGTGCGGCGCCTGCGGGTGGAACTTGGTGCCGGGTGGAGGGTTGGGCTTGTGCAGCTGGGGGGCGCCGTGGAGGTGCCTCTGCTGCGCTGCCAGCTGCTGCAGCTGCTGGGCCGGGGACAGGTCTTTGGAGGGCAGCAGGTGGTTCTGCCTGGAGCTCTGAGCGTGCAGCGCCGGAGACGTGGAGGAGGGAGGAGGCGCAGAGGGCGGGGCGGCGGGCAGCGAGGAGGCGGGTAGAGAAGACGAGGAAGACGAGGGATTCACAGAGGAGCGAACGTTCACCAGAGGACAGTGAGAGTCCTGGAGAGAGAAACGCTTATATCACCCCAGGAGAACTCCTACACCTCTTCTGTACAGACGCGTTTCTGGATCAGGCTGGACCAGCATATTCACGAGGGCTGAACCATTTTGGAAAAGAATCTAATTGCGATTTTTTTCTTCAATATTGCGATTAAATATGTGATTATTGTTGCAAGCAATAAATCAGTCTGTTTCATAATAAACCATATTAGATTAATTTGAAGTGAAAATTGCAACAATAACGCAAACACGGCTTGACCTTTGTGAACATGTGACTGCACTTCTTAAACTGTCTGAACTTAATACAGTCTGTGAATAAATGAAAAAGATAAATGGTATAGATATAAAAAAAGGATTGTTGCTTCAGATGTGAGTTATTGATGGACACGGAGAGGCCAGATGGAGCACACGCCAAAACACAGTGGAATCAGGAGCAGCGTTTTGGTTTTGGGACTTTGGACGATATGAAGAAAGAAGAACATTGACACAAGGAGACGGGACATGAGGCCGAACACAGACACGTTTTACTTTCACTTTCACTCACAGACATTTGGAGACATTTCAGCTTAAAAAGCAAAATAAGACACGGACTCCTGCCTCGGATCGGAGTTTACAACTCTTTTCCTACAGCAGTTTAGTGTTTATATCTACGTCTGTACCTACGGAGCAGATGCAGTAGATGCAAAGGTAAATAAAGGCTCAGTATCCGGATACTTTATGGTCATGAACCGTCATTATGCTTTTGAGAGAAGTTCTTTATCCACAACATTCCCAAACATAAGCCTAAACTGGGCCACAAACGACTCTTTACTCTTTACCAGCAGCTCAGGCTCAGCTGTATCTCAGTGGAGGCAGAGACGGGTGAATCCGGAGCTTTCTGTCATCATCAGAGCGTGTAGTAGCAGCGAGGGAATGGCGTGATTAGCGCTGCGGCTAACGCTATGCTAACAGAGAAAAAAGCAATAGTCCTTCACTATTGGCTGCAGGATAAACGCTGATGTTTTCACTGTACGTCCACAATCTAAACAAAAGCTCGCGGCGGAGCGCACTTTGCCGCCATATCTCGCACCTCCATTCCCTTCCGAAATCACGTGCGATTACGAAATCACGTTGTGTAATATCGCGATAAAATGCAAATGCAATGAATCGCCCTAATATTAACCAATCAGAGAAAAGCCGGATATGAAGCAAACGGCATGAGGTGACTTTCGTAAACAAGGAAGTTACGAAGCATCGGCCGAAGAGCGGAGACCAATGTGAACCATCGAAAAACTTAAGGGCCAGGAGACTAGTTGGAGACTCGAGTCGCCGCTGGTCACAGAGATGTCTCGGAGACGTCTCCTGGAGATAAGGCGAGTCTTCAGAGAGCTGCAGTGAAAACAAACCGGTCCCATTTCAGAGAGATTTCTGCATGGTCTCCAAGAGGTCTCAGCGGCCTCTTGTGGCAACGTTGAAAATAACTATTTGTCGTCCTCAAACTGAGGCGTTTCTGTGACGTTCCTGCAATGTCTCGAAGACCTGTCGGAGACCAAGGAGAAAACAAAGAGACTCTATGCGACTCTTTGAGATCTCCTTGGTCTCCGACAGGACAACAAACAGTATTTGCAAAGTTGCCACAAGAGACCTCTGAGACGGCTGAAAAACTGGAGACTGGAGACTAGTTGGAGTCTCCACAGGTGCACAATCAGTCCGAGTAGCGGAGACTTCCAGTCACAGCAGTCTCTACCGCTGAGACAGGGCGTCATTAGCATTTAGATTTTAAACGGAGGAAAATTCAACATGAATCGATGTTCGTTTGGAACGAGACACAAGAAAACCCTCCTGTTGAAGATGGAGCAGTAACCTTCTCGTTAAACCTGAAGGTTTCCTAGCACAACTTTCAATTACATTTTTATATCTCCAATGTCAAGAAACTGCAAAAATAAAAAGGTGGAATCTTTAATGATGTTTCCAGCAGTTTTGCATAATTCTGATGTTTGCAAAGACCTCTGTAACAAACTGATGAAGCGAGTAGAGTCTTACCAGAGCGGCCGGCGTGTACTCGGTCTTGACGGTGGACAGGTCTGGAGGCAGCAGACCTGTTGCAGCCTGTCTCCCTGCAGGGGGCGCTCCTCCTCCCCCCGCGCCCCCCGCCTGAGGCTCCGGGGCAGGGGTCAGCTCCAGCGGGTCGTCGTCGTTCAGGATGTCCTGGATGTCCTCGTAGGCCACGGTGCAGTTGAGCTCCTCCATCAGCTCGCTCCACTCCTGCTCGTTCAGGTTCAGGTCCGGGAACAGGCTGCTGGAGTTCCCTCCGCCGCCTGAAGGGGGCATGATGGGGAGGATGTCGTCTGGCTCCTGGACGAGAGAGAGTCAAGTCATATCACCATCGTCGTAGGCAGTAAATATATCCACAAAGAGTCATTAGGAGATGCAAAAATGGTTCTACTGCGGTTTGGGTTTGTTTTAAGTTGTTCTTAGTGTTAGTTTCTCTTTGGGGTGGATTCTAAGGTGTTTCTCACCCGTTTGAGCTCTTTGGGGTGGATTCTGTGGCGTTTCTCGCCCGTTTGAGCTCTATGGGGTGGGTTTTAAGGTGTTTCTCACCCGTTTGAGCTCTTTGGGGTGGATTCTGTGGCGTTTCTCACCCGTTTGAGCTCTTTGGGGTGGATTCTAAGGTGTTTCTCGCCCGTTTGAGCTCTTTGGGGTGGATTCTAAGGTGTTTCTCACCCGTTTGAGCTCTTTGGGGTGGATTCTGTGGCGTTTCTCACCCGTTTGAGCTCTTTGGGGTGGATTCTAAGGTGTTTCTCGCCCGTTTGAGCTCTTTGGGGTGGATTCTAAGGTGTTTCTCGCCCGTTTGAGCTCTTTGGGGTGGATTCTAAGGCGTTTCTCGCCCGTTTGAGCTCTTTGGGGTGGATTCTAAGGTGTTCCTCACCCGTTTGAGCTCTTTGGGGTGGATTCTAAGGCGTTTCTCGCCCGTTTGAGCTCTTTGGGGTGGATTCTAAGGTGTTTCTCACCCGTTTGAGCTCTTTGGGGTGGATTCTAAGGTGTTTCTCACCTGTTTGAGCTCTTTGGGGTGGATTCTAAGGTGTTTCTCACCCGTTTGAGCTCTTTGGGGTGAATTCTAATAATAATAATGCCTTACACTTGTATTGCGCTTTACAAGTCTGTATTACCAAGTTTTTCTCAAAGCGCCACACTGTCGTCATTAATCATTCACTCCATACTCGGTGGTGGTAAGCTACTGTTGTAGCCACAGCTGCCCTGGGGTAGACTGACGGAAGCGAGGCAGCCAATCTGCGCCATCGGCCCCTCCGACCACCACCAACCACTCACTCACATCATTCATCCCGGCCTATTGTACATGTTTTTGGTGGTAGGGGAAACCGGAGTACCCGGAGGAAACCTACGCAGACACGGGGAGAACATGCAAACTCCACACAGAAAGGCCTGTCCAGGTGGGAATCGAACCGGGGACCTTCTAGCTGTGAAGCACAAGCACTAACCGCTGTGCTACCATGCCACCCTTCTAAGGTGTTTCTCACCCGTTTGAGCTCTTTGGGGTGGATTCTAAGGTGTTTCTCACCCGTTTGAGCTCTTTGGGGTGGATTCTGTGATGTTTCTCACCAGTTTGAGCTCTTTGGGGTGGATTCTGTGGTGTTTCTCACCAGTTTGAGCTCTTTGGGGTGGATTCTGTGGTGTTTCTCACCAGTTTGAGCTCTTTGGGGTGGATTCTGTGGTGTTTCTCACCGGTTTGAGCTCTTTCAGGTGGATTCTGTGGTGTTTCTCACCAGTTTAAACTCTTTGGGGTGGATTCTAAGACGTTTCTCACCTGGTTGAGCTCTTTCAGGTGGATTCTGTGGTGTTTCTCACCTGTTTGAGCTCTTTGGGATGGAAAGTGGCCGTGTCGTCGCTGCTCTCGTGTTTCCCGTTGGCGTTGATGGCGTCGACGAGCCCCAGTTTTGAGTCCAGCGGTGACCCGTTGGCGCCGTTGTCCAGACACTGCTTCTTACTGGGCGGGTATCCGTCCCCGAAGCCGTTGACCTGGTCCCGGCTCAGAGGAGAACCCGCTCGCTCGATCTTCCGCTTCACCGTCTCCTGCAGCTGGAGAGAGAGACGTTTAAACCAGGAGAAAAACAACAGCCACAAAATATAACCACAAAGCAGCCATTATCCGCCTCACTGACTAACTCCATCTTGGATTACTGTATTATTGCTACTGCCTTTAGTTTATTTGTTTTTTTCAGGGGTCTTAGTTTTTGGATTGGCTCAGGAAAAATTTGCATCACTACACTGTTCCAAAGGATTACGCAAATTGTATTTCAGTGACTTTTCAATGAGACTCGAGCTAAATTTGCCACCGTTTGCTGAAGATGGCGCCACGTGTGCTCATCTCTTCAAAAGCAGGAGTTCGTAAAGAAAAGGATAATTGTTTATTCTACCTGGCCCACAGCGGCGCAGACACTTTCGCCACATGAACGCGGTTAAATGTGAAACGGGGGAAATGCAGCACATTTATTCATCACTAATGATTTACATCACTATACGAATCAGAAAACATGGGTGGTTTAGCGCCTCGCCGCTGAAAGCTCTGAGCTAATGACCCACTTTAGTCACATGACCAGCTGTTACCCAAACAGAGCGACGGGTTTTTTGCCCATCAGTCATGTGACCCTATACGTGCTGAGGGAGAAGACGCTAGTGTAATTTTCGTCCCAAGGATCAGACGTTTCCTCTCCTGGGAAAACTAAAGTTCCCTGGATCAGATACTCACAGCGGCGAGCGTGGTGTTGCGGCTCTGCTCGGCCCCCTCTCCCCCCTCGCTCCCCCTGGCCCCGGGCGCCTCCCCCGTGCTGCTGGGCTGGCTCTGCCTCTGTTTGCTGCTGCGCTTGGCCTTGGCCTGGAGGCAGCGCTGGTGCAGGGCGTAGGTCTGCTGCCGGTCCAGCTCCAGACGCTCCAGGGACGCCCGGTCGTACCGCGACTCGCAGCTGTTGTGGTGCTGCCGAAACAACTCGATCCGCCGCCGCAAACGCTCCATCACCGCACTGTGCCTGGGCGTCACGCAGTCGCCCATCATAGGGACGACCCTGGGGAGAGAGGGGAGAGTTAGACCGTCATAGGGACGACCCCGGGGAGAGAGGGGAGAGTTAGACCTTCATAGGGACGACCCCGGGGAGAGAGGGGAGAGTTAGACCTTCATAGGGACGACCCCGGGGAGAGAGGGGAGAGTTAGACCTTCATAGGGACGACCCCGGGGAGAGTTAGACCTTCATAGGGACGACCCCGGGTAGAGAGGGGAGAGTTAGACCTTCATAGGGACGACCCCGGGTAGAGAGGGGAGAGTTAGACCTTCATAGGGACGACCCCGGGTAGAGAGGGGAGAGTTAGACCTTCATAGGGACGACCCCGGGTAGAGAGGGGAGAGTTAGACCTTCATAGGGACGACCCCGGGTAGAGAGGGGAGAGTTAGACCGTCATAGGGACGACCCCGGGTAGAGAGGGGAGAGTTAGACCTTCATAGGGACGACCCCGGGTAGAGAGGGGAGAGTTAGACCTTCATAGGGACGACCCCGGGGAGAGAGGGGAGAATTAGACCTTCATAGGGACGAGGGGAGAATTAGACCTTCATAGGGACGACCCCGGGGAGAGTTATACCTTCATAGGGACGACCTCGGGGAGAGAGGGGAGAGTTAGACCTTCATAGGGACGACCCCGGGGAGAGAGGGGAGAGTTAGACCTTCATAGGGACGACCCCGGGTAGAGAGGGGAGAGTTAGACCTTCATAGGGACGACCTCGGGGAGAGAGGGGAGAGTTAGACCTTCATAGGGACGACCCCGGGTAGAGAGGGGAGAGTTAGACCTTCATAGGGACGACCCCGGGTAGAGAGGGGAGAGTTAGACCTTCATAGGGACGACCCCGGGTAGAGAGGGGAGAATTAGACCTTCATAGGGACGACCCCGGGTAGAGAGGGGAGAGTTAGACCTTCATAGGGACGACCCCGGGTAGAGAGGGGAGAGTTAGACCTTCATAGGGACGACCCCGGGTAGAGAGGGGAGAATTAGACCTTCATAGGGACGACCCCGGGTAGAGAGGGGAGAGTTAGACCTTCATAGGGACGACCCCGGGTAGAGGGGGGAGAGTTAGACCTTCATAGGGACGACCCCGGGTAGAGAGGGGAGAGTTAGACCTTCATAGGGACGACCCCGGGTAGAGAGGGGAGAGTTAGACCTTCATAGGGACGACCCCGGGGAGAGAGGGGAGAGTTAGACCTTCATAGGGACGACCCCGAGGAGAGAGGGGAGAGTTAGACCTTCATAGGGACGACCCCGGGGACAGAGGGGAGAGTTAGACCTTCATAGGGACGACCCCGGGGACAGAGGGGAGAGTTAGACCTTCATAGGGACGACCCCGGGGACAGAGGGGAGAGTTAGACCTTCATAGGGACGACCCCGGGGACAGAGGGGAGAGTTAGACCTTCATAGGGACGACCCCGGGGACAGAGGGGAGAGTTAGACCTTCATAGGGACGACCCCGGGGACAGAGGGGAGAGTTAGACCTTCATAGGGACGACCCCGGGGACAGAGGGGAGAGTTAGACCGTCATAGGGATGACCCCGGGGACAGAGGGGAGAGTTAGACCTTCATAGGGACGACCCCGGGGAGAGAGGGGAGAGTTAGACCTTCATAGGGACGACCCTGGGGAGAGTTAGACCTTCATAGGGACGACCCTGGGGAGAGTTAGACCTTCATAGGGACGACCCTGGGGAGAGTTAGACCGTCATAGGGACGACCCCGGGGAGAGTTAGACCTTCATAGGGACGACCCTGGGGAGAGAGGGGAGAGTTAGACCTTCATAGGGACGACCCCGGGGAGAGAGGGGAGAGTTAGACCTTCATAGGGACGACCCCGGGGAGAGAGGGGGGAGTTAGACCTTCATAGGGACGACCCCGGGGAGAGTTAGACCTTCATAGGGACGACCCTGGGGAGAGAGGGGAGAGTTAGACCTTCATAGGGACGACCCCGGGGAGAGAGGGGGGAGTTAGACCTTCATAGGGACGACCCTGGGGAGAGAGGGGGAAGTTAGACTTTCTTAGGGACGATCTAGGGTCCCATCTAGGGCTGCACGATTTTTACAAAAAACCTTACTGCGATTGTTCGGACAGATACTGCGATTCCAATATTTTGTATATAGCCCATGTTTTATTTTTGATGTAACTAAGCATCGAGCTGCATCTAAACTTCAAACCCGCTGTTAAACATCACGGTGCTCAGTTATTACATTCCAGCTTCATCAACAAGATACAAATCAAGAGGCACTTTATGGAGCTGTCAGAAAAACATGCTTAGTTTGAACCGTTCTCATAAACGTGGGTCTTTCTCTCTTTTCTGAATCACAGGCTGCAGAAGCGGCTGGTTTCATGAGCCTCATGTTTAGGTCTGAACCTGCTGTAAAGATGTACCGCGATGATCCGAGGCGACCGCAGTAGCTCAAACCTCTGTAGCTCAACCCTCTGTAGCTCAACCCTCAGTAGCTCAACCCTCAGTAGCTCAACCCTCAGTAGCTCAACCCTCAGTAGCTCAACCCTCTGTAGCTCAACCCTCTGTAGCTCAACCCTCAGTAGCTCAAACCTCAGTAGCTCAAACCTCAGTAGCTCAACCCTCAGTAGCTCAAACCTCAGTAGCTCAAACCTCAGTAGCTCAAACCTCAGTAGCTCAAACCTCAGTAGCTCAAACCTCTGTAGCTCAACCCTCTGTAGCTCAACCCTCTGTAGCTCAAACCTCTGTAGCTCAAACCTCAGTAGCTCAAACCTCTGTAGCTCAAACCTCTGTAGCTCAAACCTCTGTAGCTCAAACCTCTGTAGCTCAAACCTCTGTAGCTCAAACCTCTGTAGCTCAAACCTCAGTAGCTCAAACCTCAGTAGCTCAAACCTCTGTAGCTCAAACCTCTGTAGCTCAACCCTCTGTAGCTCAAACCTCTGTAGCTCAAACCTCAGTAGCTCAAACCTCTGTAGCTCAACCCTCTGTAGCTCAACCCTCTGTAGCTCAACCCTCTGTAGCTCAAACCTCAGGCTCGATGCGTTTCGATAAAGCAGGGGTCACTTTTTCATTGCGCGGGTCATTATTCTTGTCTCTTTTTCCCCGGCTGTTTTGACTCTTTTTTTCAAGAAGCTTTTAGATTTGGGTTAAGCCAAACTGGAGAAAATGTGCTGGGTTAGCCGTAAGGTTTGCACAGAGAGGCTGAAGGAGGCGCCTCTAAACTCGGCCACTCTCCCGTGAGGAGCCGCTGTGAGGCATTTCTTTATTAGCTCTGGAGTTCGTAACACACTTTCATCAAAGTAAACATACTGCCTGCAAACGATTAACAGCAAAAACATACATAACAGGGAGTAGGGCTGGGTACCGTCAAACAATACCAGAATGGTCTCTGGGGGGGAAAAGTATCGAAAGCAGGAACAAAAAAACAAAAAAAACTCTCTTTAGATTCTAGTTTTGATGCTGTTGGTCAGTAAGTGACTTGGTTGGTTTCACGTATTATTATTTTTCTTCCTCATATTAACCCAAATGTTCGCCCCTTTTTTAAAACTTATTTTCCCAATTTTTGCCCCATTTTTAAAGCACAATATTGATTTGTTTTTACCACAATTTCTCCCAATTTTCTCCCATCTTTCCCCCAAATTCTTCCCCATTTTTCGCACAGTTCTTGACATTGGACATGAACCCGATATTGTAAATGTGCAGATCTTCCTCAAAATTATTGTTCGGAATCGGAAAAAATATAACCCAGCCCGAGAATAGCAAACGTTCCTTCTGTTGCGGCGACTTGCAGCTTGTGATCTGCAGAATCTGATTTTCTTTTTAGGGGCATTTGTATTCAGTCTTAGCAGATACTGGTGCACAAGCCTAGAGCGCCCTCTAGCGGCTGTCAGTATAAAAAATAACAAACATTACATCTACATATCTATTTACATCGCTTTGTTGCTCAAAAGGATAATTGTCCTGAAAAGTCGACAAAAAACATTTTTATATTTCCATGTTCCCCATTTTTTTTCTACATTTGTTGACATTGGAGTTCGGACTTAAAACGACTAATCGATTGTTTTCACACAGACTCAAAAAGAGCAACAATTACATGAAAATGTAGTATTTTTGTTTTTAAACTTAGGGTCTGTAGTGTTTTGTACATTGTAAATCTGTCTGTGTCTCATCTAATCACAGCAGAACTAAGTTTACTCCATCAACACGTCCTCAAGCGGCGCCACTTTAGCTTTATGTGATAAAAAAACAAATATTACAAATAAAATGTTCCTACACCCTTTACAGCCAAGTGATTAATCGATTAATTGATTAAAAAACAATAATTAGTTGCAGCCCTTTTAGGAGTAGGTCTGGGCAAAAAAATCTATTTGAATTCAAAATCGATTCATATTTTCAGAAAATTGTGGGAAAACAATATTTTTTTCCCAATAATTAGGATGTTTGAATCTTTGACTTGTCAGTTTGTTTTTAACAGTCTTTGCTATTTTGGGGTTTGTTGATGCACTTGAACTAAAACAAATACATTTAAAATATACTTATAGTCAGCAGTTATTTGAAATAATTTTTTCAAATTGAAGATTAAAAAAAATATACACGTAAACTCCATATTGTAAATTTACATATTTGCCAAAAAGCAATTTCGATGTGATCTTGAAGAATATAACCCTCACCTTAACCAAGCACATGTTCTCTACTTCGGCTTTACCCAAATGTAAAAGCTTCTTGGAAAAGTGTTGAAAAAGTGACAAAAAAGCAACAACAACAAAAACAAAAGACCAGTTGTGTGGGTCTTAGCTTTCAAATCACGCTTTACTCTGGCCTATAGGCTCCAGCCGAGAAGCTTTAGATTTGGGAAAAGTCGAACTGGGGAAAAGGTGGGGGTTAAGAGGCTAAACTTAAGCTACACCAGGACTAAAGCAGGTCTGAAAAGGACTAAACCGACGGAATGAAAAACACTCGGTCATTTGTGTCAATATAACTTAGGAAACCAGTGGACGTGTGACTCATTACGCACAGCGCTGCTTCAAACACAAGGATAAACTCCTCTTTTTAACGACTTAAACTTCAATAATCATCACCGTTGACAGCATCAAACCCGCTCACACGCCCCGCACATCACCTGCTGAATCCACGGGGTGAAAACGGAACAAACAGTCCGGGTTTCGAGCTGAAAAAGTCCCATTCTTTCGCCCCCGCTCCGCCAAATGCCTTTGTATTGATGCTGCCTCTTTGGCACATTCCTCCACTCACAAATCAAACTCGCACCGTCACGAAACCCGCTGAAAACGCCCGAAACGCGAATCAAACACCCCCCGTTTCCAATCCGAGCACGCGCAGAGATATTCGGGGTTCAATGTGGTCCGTCACGGGTAGAAATGTGGGAACCAGGGAGTCCAGAACGAAGCACAAAGTTGTTCCAAACTTTTATTCTGCCCGTTAGCATCGCTGTTAGCCGGCTGACTGTTTCCAAACTCTGGATCTATCTTCTATTAAAGGTTTATAAGCGGGAAACCCCTTCGAGGCGGGAGGCTGGCGTCGGAAAAGTTTGTGAAATGAATAAACTTACTGCGAGGCTGCGGCGGTTGTTGCTACAGCTGATCCTGGGCAGTTAGCAGTTAGCCGCTAGCTGCTAACTCTGTTTTCGCCCCCAGACGCAAACAAAACATGGTACTCGAGTTCCCACCCCCCGAAGCGGATGCCTCGGATGCCCCCCCGCGGCTCTGCTCCGTGTTCGGGGCGGGAGCGGCTCGGCCCGGACGGAGAAAGCGGTACAATTCCGTATATTCCGCTGTGTTTGGGATCTTTTGTTTTCGGCGACAGAGCAGTGCTACGCCGCCATCTTGGAAACTTTCAATTTTTTTTTTTTCAACGGCGACAGGAGGAGGGGCGTCACCGCTGACTGACAGCTGCCTCGGCCAATGGGAGGCGAGGAAACGGGAAAGGGACAGAACGTGCTAAAATAACAAATACAAGTATTTCATTACTTCTTACCGTCCGCATGAGCCGAGCGAGTTTTCTACTGTTTGGCTTTACCCAAATCTAAAGCGTCTAAACCTAATCTAATCTAAACGCAACAAAAAAGTGACAAAAAAGCAAAAAAGAAGCAAAACTAGCCGAATAAAAACGTGATGAAAACACGACAGAAAAGCAACGAAAAAAGTGATTTTAAAAAAGCCACAATGTGACGAAAATACAACAAAAAAGTGATAAAAATGATAAAAACATGGCAGAAAAGCAACAATAATATGACCAAAAAAAGCTACGAAAACCAATAAAAAATATGTAAAGAAAAGCAAAACTCACAACACTGACCATAACTTTTTGAAACATATTTGAAATATGTGACTAAAAAAGTTATGATCAGTTTTGTAGGCCTGAGCTTTCAAATTAGACTATTGCTCTCCAGTTGAGAAGCCATATTAGTATTGGGTAAAGCTGAACAGGAGAAAATGTGCTCGGCTTCTTGGCCTGAGCGTTTGCAGCCCAGTGAAACGTCTCATTTGAAAGCTAAGGCCTAAGCGCTTTTCGTCACATTTTCATCGCGTTTTCGTTGCGGTTTCAAAAAACAACAAAAGCGTAACAAAAAAGACTAAAACTCGACAACAAAGACAAGGAAGAATCAGTGAGTTTAATGAGGCGTTACACTGCCCTATGTGCTGTATGTGTGTCTCAGGTCAAGAAGCTTTAAGATTTGGGTAAAGCCAAAGAAAATGTGCCCGGGTACAGTGGGGGTTAAGGGGTGAAAGCGAGATAAACATTGCGACCTGCTGTGAGAGTGAAAGTGGCGCCGCAGGGGTTACATCTCCTGTTCCCAAATGCATTAGAGGACTTTCATTCAAGATTTAAACACAGAAACCGCAGGCCCATAGTCGGACAAACGAGAAACACACATTTAAAGCTTTTTAATGCTATTTTAATGACCATACTATATTTCGAATGACTCAAAAGTAAAATAGAAACCCTGGCATATTTCATTTTGTAAGATTTGCAAACGTGTGATTGAATGATATTCCCAAAGTCTGGCCCCGTGTCGAAAATTCAATACAATTGTCTTTAGATTTAGATTTACTGCCAGTTTGAATGTGATTTAATGCTTTGTAATTAAGCCTTAATTCAGGTATAATTTGTTAAAAGACTTAACTATACCTGTTTTATTTCTGTGTTTGGCGTGAAATGTGTCTTTTTCTCCTTCACTATATTCTAAACTGGAGGAAACCTACACACAGACACGGGGAGAACCTGCAACAGAAAGGCCTCGTCCAGGTGGGAGTCGAACCCAGGACTGTGAAGCACGAGCTCTAACCTGGGACAAAGCAGAGGGGTCATGAACGCCACACACAGGTCTGAGCAGAGCTGACCTGTGAGCTTCACTCTGAAGACGAGCTGAGGGGTGCGAGTCCACTTGTGTCCACTGAGAGGCGCTACAGTCAACTTGACCCGTCACGACTTTAAAAAAGGAGCTCGTGAATGGAGACTGAGCGGTCGTGTTGAGTTGTTTTATTTGTCCAGACTTTATTTAAACAGATCCCACATCATCCCGGGCGACACCGAGGAACCTTTGAACAGCGTGTGGGAGTTTTAGGGCAGATAAGGTTTAAGTTGAACTTCTCATTGATTGAACCTTTGCAAACAATGGTTAATAATATGACTTTATTAATTTCCTTTTGTATGTCTGTGTGTTTTTCTTGTGCACATGCATTCTATACTGTAGTTTTCCCTTTTATTTTTCTGTCCCCGATCCTTTGGATATGGAAAAGGATAGTTTTATTTTATTATGTAATGATTATCTATTCATTCAAAAATTAATTCTGAACATGTGCGTACAGTGGGTTGCATAAGTATCCACCCCCCTTTAACGTTTCGACATTTGCCACACTATGGACCATAAACATAAATATATTTAATTGAAATGTTTTGTAAAAGACACACACCAAGTGACACACAATTGTGAAGTGAAATTAAATGTATACGTGATTTTGAACTGTTTTTATGAATAAAAACTGAAAGCTGTGATGTGCATATACCGGCCCCTCTTTCCAACAAACTGCCTTCAGAAGTTTCCTGGTGATTTCTGGATGATCTCATGTTGCTCTAATGACTAAATAGAGTCTACCTGTGTGTTTCTGATGTCAGTTCAAATACAGCTGCTCTGTGATGGTCTCAGGTCTGTTCAGAGACGATTGAGGAGCAACAGCATCATGAGGTCCAAGAACACACCAGACAGGTCCTGGATAAAGTTACTGAGAAGAATAAAGCTGGGTCAGGTTATACAAAGATTTCCAAAGCTTTGAACATCTCTCAAAGTAAAGTTAAATACACCGTCCAGGAATGGAAAGAGGATGACATCACTGCAAACCTACCAAGACCCGGCCGTCCTCCTAAACTCACTGACCGAACATGGACAGCACTGACCACAGCCAATAAGCCTCTGATGACCCTGGATGACCTGCAGAGAGCTCCAGCTCCGGTGGGGAAACTGTCCTCAGAACAACCATGAGTCAAACACTGCACACATCTGGCCTCACGGCAGAGAGGCATTTTTAAAAGAAAACCATAAGAAGTCTTATGGTTTTCTTGCTCTAAGGCCAGATTAGTGTAGATGTCGACATCATGATTCCAAACAAAAACAACTCTGATTTCTAAAGCTGCAATTAGACTTTTATTATTTATTCTATTTATTGATAGATTTTTTTGATGCACAGTCAAAGTCCTGTGTTAGTGTGAGTGGCCCCGTCCCTCAGAAGTGCTTCATGTGTCTTTGTTAAAGCGTCTAATGAAACAGTGTTCAGGTGTTAGTCCTGGGTTACTAAAGGTAACTGCTCGAAACTCGTGTATTGATCAAATAAAACAGGTTTGGTGGCCAGAGCGTTTATGCTTATGAGTTGAAAAGGCAAAGCTAACATTAGGAGGAGGGGCCTCAGCGAGAACGGCATCCGCCCCCAGCCAGGTTTCAGCTAGAAACAAACAATCAGGATTATCTCAAATCAATCATTTACAATAAAAGACTTATTGAGAGAGCGGACGTTTAAAAGAGCCGTGTTCACTGTGGGCGGGGCTGAGTATTTAAGGAACCATGTGATGACTGAGCTTTGGTGAGAGATCTGAGGTTATTAGTATTAACAGTGCGAGTAGTCTTACCTGTGGAGCGCCCTCTGCTGGTAAAAACAGGACTATCTGTAATGGTGGGTGTGGGGGGAGACCTTCATGCTGCTGATTCTATTGTGAGTTCAATGTTCTGTGAGAACAGGTGGATCCGGGGAAGTTGGGGTGTAGTCTGTCCTGTTTGAAAAGTCCAGGCCTGTTAAAAAATGTTCAGAAATTGAAAGCAGAGAATGATCCGGAAACTCTGCAGGTTTTCTCGTTGTTTTTAATGGTGTTGAGGGAAATGACGGCTGGAGTCTGAGGTCGTTGGATCACTACTGTGGAGACTGAAGGATGATTGTCTTGAATTACAGAAATAAATAAACTTCTGAACAATAGTCTAATTCTCCGAGCTTCGCCTGTAGGCCTCATTTGAAAGCTAAGGTCCACAAACCTAACCTAAGCTCCTTCCTTGTTATGACAGTCCTTTTTGGTTGTGTCTTTTTTGACATGTTTTGGTCACAGTTATATTTTACACTAAAGAAACTCAACACAGAAGCGATGAACACAAGACAAAACAAACAAAAATACAACAAAAAAGACGGAAACGTGACGACAAAAACAAGGAAGACGCTTGGATCCGTTTTGTAGGTCTTAGCTTTCAAATGAGGCTTTACTCTGACCTATAGGCTGTGAGCTCCAGTCCAAACTGGAACAGCACTCGGCTGAAGAGGTTAAAGCAGCACTATGTAACTTGTTTACCTTTAATAAATCCTCCCCGTCGTCCCTCTGGGTTCATGGGATGATTGGAGGGTCTTTCATCGCCCCCTGGTGTCTCTGGACAGAAAACCACGATTGCAACTTGACTGCCACCGGACCGGAGTCACCAATACACACTAATGGAATCACAAAGAAGAAGCTAACAGGCTAACGGGCAAAGCTAACTGCGGGCTAGCACCACTTAAACAGTATTTACAGCCAAGTTTGAGTGAAACAATGACCTCCATTGTGTAACTGGATGAACGAGATCCCTCTGTCCCTTTGTCTTTTCTGTCAGCGTAGGATTTACTCTCACGGACGATTCATGAGTAAAAACACAACATGTACAACAGCTGCAGTGGCGCTTACGGCCTCTAGGGGCACGAGTTACTTAGTTCTGCTTTAAGTGATATTTCCTGATTCTCCTGCAGAGAGTCGTCTGGAGTTAATCCCAGTGTGATACCGCATGTGTCCAGCAGAGGCCGCCCTCTCCCTGGGCTCCAGTCCTCCCTGTGTCCAGCAGAGGGCGCTGTTGTCCCACACACACTGTCTCTGTCCAAAGGAAATAGGCTTCAACCGCTCCATGATGTTCAGCGTCAGTCAAGGTCAGTCTTTAACCTCTTAACCCCCGCCTACACCGAGCACGTTTGCTTCAGCCTGACTTTACCCAAATCTAAAAGCTTCAAAACAGCGACAAACACGTGTTGGAAAATAAGAAGGTCTTAGGTTTCAAATGAGGTGTTACTCGGGCCTATAGCCTGGGAGGTTTAGATTTGGGTAAAGCTGCGCTGTAGATAATGCACTCGGTCGAGATGGGGGTTAAGAGGTTAAACATGTTCTTCTTCACAGACTTTTCTCTCATTTCATCAAAGTTCAAACTGTGAGTGATTTTACACCAGATGCCCTTTCGTTCATCAACAGCAATAACTTTTTTATGGTATAGGAATGAAAATGAATAAAAGTTTATATTTTTTAAACAAAGATTAAGTTTGGTTTGTTTATTATAAAATGAATGTATTTTCAGAATGTTATTGGTGATTAAAATAAAAGTTTCTAATCTCTGGTTCTTCCTTTAGTTTTGATTCCAGCTCCTTCTCTGTCACGCCCAGAGTTTATGTCATACTGACGATGGGAGAGTGTGACCACTGTGCACAGCCTTCTCCAGCACTGAATTTATGTCACTGATTTTTTTTTGCATCGGAATTATGTGTTAATAATGTTATTTATGTTTGAAAATAAGAACCGGTGTTTTAAAATCAGTGTCAAAAAAAGTCGCTTCAAACGTTGATCTAAAATAAATAAATAATAACTCGATTTAAACTCAGAAAGCGACCGTTTGAAAGAGCCTCATATTTACTGTGGAGAACAAACATGGAGCCAATAGGATTAGAATAACAGTCGACTAAGACTCAAACTAAATAAAAAATATGTTGAGTTTCACTTTAGTCAAAAGACACATTTCCCCCTTTTCGCTAAAGAAACATAGTTTGGAGCTGCAAAATATAACTCAGCTCATGAACCGTTTTAATCTCATATTTGTGAATGAAAAGTGAACATATAAACATTTACTTTAAACGGCGAGGCTTTGACCTTTTTATTTGTGGCGTCGGTTTATCATTCAGAGAAAAGGAACAAAGAGAAGCTTCAGAACGAGTCCAGAGGTTTTCATGCTGTTTGCTTTATTCATCAGGATTTAGATCATGCAGAAGAACAAACACATTACAAGTACAATGTCATTGAAGCAGATCCTCCAGAACAGAGCTGTGAGTTTAAAGCAGGAGTCGGTAACAAAGGACATTTCTTTATCACATCTGGAGAGCTTAGGTTTAAGATCAATTCATCACAAAACCAAATGAAATCCCATCATTTGTATTGATTTATTTTTATTCATTTGTTTTTTGCTTCCAGGTGAGAGTTTATGTTAGAAACTAATTTGGCCCAAAGCGTTTCCCTTAAAACCAAACTTTGGTATTGGAGACTTTCAGAAACCCTCTTCAGTGGCCTGTCCAGTGTATGGCTTTACTCTGACCTATAGGGGGCGCTCTAGTGGAAAATGAAACTGCAGTGAAGTTACTGAGTCCTGCTCCAAACACACTTCATAAACGTTTCGCTTTAGCAAGTTTCCAAGTGCACGGGGCGTTTGTTAGTGCAGGCCACGGTGATCTTCGTGGACCTGATGTTCGCAGTCGTCACCTTCTTGTAGATGCAGTTTGGCGGCTGAGGACCAGACTTCAGGCTGCACTTCACCACACGGAAAACCTTCTTGCTTTCGTACAAGTTGGTGTTGGGCTTCCTGGTGCCGCCGGTGGTGCAGATCTGGACACAACAGAGGAGACGATCAAAAGGTGCAACAATAAACCCTTGTTCTTTTGGATTCCTGAGGTTAAAGGTCTCCGTGCTGTTAGCAGGGAGGACGTTTAAGAACCAGACAAACCAAATCATCTAATGTTTCAACGTTCATCATCATGCATTTATCATCAGACGTCAGACCATGTCCTGCATTAAAGAGGACTTCCTGAAGACATTTCTGAGACATGGAGCCGAACGCTGTGAGCCTTCGTTTATTTAAGGCAAATTTACTTATACGGCAACTCAATGTGCCTCACAGCAACACCGAAAACACACAAACACAATAAAACAAATCAATCAATACAATTCATAAAAATACAAATATGTATATATTAAAATGATAGATTCAAATTGGGGGGGGGAAGGAGCCTGAGCTCGTGCGGGAGGTTGAGAGGTACCGGCTAGATATAGTCGGGCTCACCTCCACGCACAGCCTGGGTTCTGGATCCCACCTCCTGGAGAGGAGCTGGACGCTCCATTCTTCTGGAGTTGCCCGCGGGGAGAGGCGGCGGGCTGGGGTGGGTTTGCTCATAGCCCCCCAGCTCAGCCGTCACGTGTTGGAGTTCACCCCGGTGAACGAGAGGGTCGCGTCCCCACGCCTTCGGGTCGGGGACAGGTCTCTCACCGTTGTCTCGGCCTACGGCCCTACATCGGTGCAGAGTACCCGGCCTTCTTGGAGTCCCTGGGAGGGGTACTAGATGGTGCTCCGGCTGGGGACTCCATTGTTCTACTGGGGGACTTCAACGCCCACGTGGGTAACGACAGTGAGACCTGGGTGGGGGTGATGGGGAAGAACGGCCTCCCCGATCGGAACCCGAGTGGTGTTCTGTTATTGGACTTCTGTGCTAGTTACGGTTTGTCCATAACGAACACCATGTTCGAGCACAAGGATGTCCATAAGTGCACGTGGCACCAGGACACCCTAGGCAGGAGGTCGATGATCGACTTTGTAGTTGTGTCATCTGATCTCCGGCCGCGTGTCTCGGACACTCGGGTGAAGAGAGGGGCTGAGCTGTCAACCGATCACCACCTGGTGGTGAGCTGGATCCGCTGGCAGGGGAAGAAGCCGGTCAGACCTGGCAGGCCCAAACGTGTTGTGAGGGTCTGTTGGGAACGTCTGGTGGATCCCTCTGTCAGTAGGGTCTTCAACTCCCACCTCCGGAAGAGCTTCATCCAGATTCCGAGGGAGGTTGGGGACATGGAGTCCGAGTGGACCATGTTCTCCTCCTCCATTGTCGATGCGGCTGCTCGTAGTTGTGGCCGTAAGGTCTCTGGTGCCTGTCGCGGCGGCAACCCCTGAACCCGGTGGTGGCGCCCGGAGGTAAGGGATGCCGTCAAGCTGAAGAAGGAGTCCTACCTGGCCTTGTTGGCTTGTGGGACTCCGGAGGCAGCTGAGAGGTCCTGGCAGGCCAAGCGTGCTGCAGCTCGTGTGGTCAAAGAGGCAAAAACTCGGGTCTGGGAGGAGTTTGGAGAAGCCATGGAGGAGGACTATCGGTCGGCCTCGAAGAGATTCTGGCAAACCATCCGGCGCCTCAGGAGGGGGAAGCAGTGCTTCACCAACACTGTTTACAGTGCGGGTGGGGGGTTGCTGACCTCGACTGGGGATGTGGTCGGGCGGTGGAAGGAGTACTTCGAGGATCTCCTCAATCCCACTGTCACGTCTTCCGATGAGGAAGCAGAGGCTGGGGACTCGGAGGGGGGCTCGTCCATCACCCAGGCTGAAGTCACCGAGGTGGTTAGAAAGCTCCTCGGTGGCGGGGCCCCGGGGGTGGATGAGATTCGTCCCGAGTACCTTAAGTCTCTGGATGTTGTAGGGCTGTCTTGGCTGACACGTCTCTGCAACATCGCGTGGCGGTCGGGGACAGTGCCTCTGGATTGGCAGACCGGGGTGGTGGTCCCTCTCTTCAAGAAGGGGGATCGGAGGGTGTGCTCCAATTACAGAGGGATCACACTTCTCAGCCTCCCTGGTAAGGTCTATTCCAGGGTGCTGGAGAGGAGGATCCGGCCAATAGTCGAACCTCGGATTCAGGAGGAACAATGCGGTTTTCGTCCTGGTCGTGGAACACTGGACCAGCTCTATACCCTTCATCGGGTGCTCGAGGGTTTGTGGGAGTTCGCCCAACCAGTCCACATGTGCTTTGTTGACCTGGAGAAAGCGTTCGACCGGGGCCCTCGTGGTGCCCTGTGGGGGGTGCTCCGGGAGTATGGGGTCCGGGGCCCTCTACTAAGGGCTGTCCGTTCCCTGTATGACCGTAGCAGGAGCTTGGTTCGCATTGCCGGCAGTAAGTCAGACCTGTTCCCGGTGCGTGTTGGGCGATGTTGTTCTGTTGGCTTCATCAAATCAGGACCTCCAGCTGCACTGGGGCGGTTTTCAGCCGAGTGTGAAGCGGCCGGGATGAGGATCAGCACCTCCAAATCTGAGGCCATGGTTCTCCACCGGAAAAAGGTGGCTTCCCCGCTTCAGGTCGGTGGGGTGTCCTTGCCTCAAGTGGAGGAGTTCAAGTATCTCGGGGTCATGTTCTCAGTGAGGGACGGATGGAGCGTGAGATCGGTAGACGGATCGGTGCGGCGTCAGCAGTGATGCGGTCGCTGTATCGGACTGTTGTGGTGAAGAGGGAGCTGAGTCTGAGGCAAAGCTCTCGATTTACCGATCGATCTACGTTCCCACCCTCACCTATGGTCACCCCACCCTCACCTATGGTCATCCCACCCTCACCTATGGTCATCCCACCCTCACCTATGGTCATGAGATCTACGTTCCCACCCTCACCTATGGTCATCCCACCCTCACCTATGGTCCTATGGTCATCCCACCCTCACCTATGGTCATGAGATCTACGTTCCCACCCTCACCTATGGTCATCCCACCCTCACCTATGGTCATCCCACCCTCACCTATGGTCATCCCACCCTCACCTATGGTCATGAGATCTACGTTCCCACCCTCACCTATGGTCATCCCACCCTCACCTATGGTCCTATGGTCATCCCACCCTCACCTATGGTCATGAGATCTACGTTCCCACCCTCACCTATGGTCATCCCACCCTCACCTATGGTCATCCCACCCTCACCTATGGTCATGAGATCTGGGTAATGACCGAAAGAACGAGATCGCGAATACAAGCGACCGAAATGAGTTTCCTCCGCAGGGTGGCTGGGGGTGAGGAGCTCAGTTACCCGGGAGGAGCTCGGACTCGAGCCGCTGCTCCTCCACGTCGAAAGGAGCCAGCTGAGGTGGCTAGGGCATCTGTTCCGGATACCTCCTGGTCGCCTCCCTCGGGAGGTGTTCCAGGCATGTCCCACTGGGAGGAGGCCTCGTGGAAGGCCCAGGACACGCTGGTGGGACTATGTCTCCGTGCTGGCCTGGTGTCGCCTCGGGGTCCCCCCAGAACAGCTGGAGGAGGTGTGCGTGGATCGGGAAGTCTGGGCATCTCTGCTGAGACTGCTGCCCTCGCGACCCGGCCCCGGATAAAGCGGAAGAAAATGGATGGATGGAGATTCAAATTGGGTAAAATACAATAAAATTGTGAAGGTTTTGAGTTGTTTTTGTTAGGGGTTCCAGCCAAGTATCCCCCTGACAAGTCGGATATTGTTTCTTTTTAGTTAAATATGCTCCGGTCACACAAGGACTTACACCAGCATGTATTAACCCTTTTGTTTTAGAAGAGGTGTGTGTGTGTGTATATATATATATATATATATATATATATATATATATATATATATATATATATATATATATTGGGGCGACGGTGGCGCAGATGGTAGAGCGGGTCGTCTCATGATCGGAAGGTCAGGGGTTCGAATCCCGCCGCCTGAAGGTGCACATTGTCGTTGTGTCCTTGGGCAAGACACTTCACCCTCCTTGCCTCTAGTGTCTGCGTACACTGGTGTATGAATGAGAGAGTGAATGGGCCCCCTATGAGAGACCAACAGGCCCGTTTGGAACCATGAGGCCGTCCTTCCGTGGACCCACCACCTGCAGGAGGAGCCATAGGGGCCTGGTGCAATGTGACTTGGGCAGCTCCAATAGCTGCCCCCACGACCCGGCAACGGACAAGTGGGAGAAAATGGATGGATGGATATATATATATATATATATATATATATATATGTGTACTACCGTGCCGCCCAATTTTTATATATATATATATATAAATAATTGGGCGGCACGGTAGTACAGTAGTTAGCGCTCGTGCTTCACAGCTAGAAGGTCCGGGTTTGATTCCCACCAGGACGGGGCCTTTCTGTGGAGTTTGCATGTTCTCCCCGTGTCTGTGTAGGTTTCCTCCGGGTACTCCGGTTTCCTCTACCACTAAAAACATGTACAATAGGCCATGATGAATGTGAATGTGTTTGAGAGTGAGCATGGGGAATGATGGATGGAAATTACAATCCGGTGTGGCTTGTTTACATGCATGAGACCCATGTATGTTCATTAACATGCACTGTCCCGACCAAATAAACCAATAAGTAAAAATATGGATAAGGTGACCATACCTGATCCACGTCATTGGTGTCGGTGGTGTAGCTGTGGTCTCCCAGGATGAAGGTGTTGCAGCCCTTGCAGCCCTTGTTGAGAGACTTCAGGATCAGATTCATATCGCGGTCACAGTCCACGAAGGTGTTCCCATTGTAGGTGTGCTGCTTCCTAAAGCTCTGGTAGTTTTGGGAGAGCACAGGAGGAACGGCCAGAGACGACACCAGCAGGAGGAGCAGGAGATGCATGTTCTCTGTGGAGACCAGAGTGAAGACCCTTTAACACCAGGGAACTGCTGTCTGTATTGAGCTCAACGAAATGCCACTCGTGTTGATGGTGATGGTTTAATGTTGCCAAAGTTCTCAAAGTTTCCTCTTAGAAACCGGTGTCCTCTAGATTACAGTAACTCAGGCTTGAGATGATTAAAGAAGACATTGTACCTTTTGTGATCATCTTTAACACACAGACAACATGTAACACTTTAAACTGCATACGACACATTAGACACAATTTGAGCTAAAACATAGTTAACACAATTATGTCTGTGTAAGCTCTCAGTCGTACAGGAGTTGTCCTTCTTCAATAAAGGTACTTGAGTCATCTTCTGTACTCAGTAGTTGAAGTCTTCGAACGTTTCGCCTCTCATCCAAAAGGCTTAGTCAGCGACTAACGTCCCACTCAGCCCACAGCTTAGATAAAGACCATCGGGGAGGAGTTAGGGCGAAACGTTCGAAGACTTCAACTACTGAGTACAGAAGATGACTCAAGTACCTTCATTGAATAAAGAGCCTATAGTTCAAAATGGAGGTGGAGGAAAACTGAAAACTCCATGGTGGTCACTATGATCACTGTCAAACTGTTATTTTGAGATATTTTGGCTCATATCTCTGAATCAATCTACATGGAACAAAAACTGTCTCAAAGATAAGTGTCTTCTCTGTCAGAACCTATAGTTCCAGGGGTCTGGCAGCACCGTCATGCCCCCCCTTTTCTTGTAGTCTGCTGTTCCTGTTTCCTGTTTTGAGTTTCCAACCTGCATGCTCTGGACTTTTAAACCAAACCCAAGTTCAATGGGGCGAACTTTTAAGAGCACTACAGTGGATAGAATCATATCTCAGTGACCGTGTCCAGTGCGTAAGAGTCAAAAGTAAGCTTTCAACATCTAAGGCTAATGACATGGGTGTCCCACAAGGCTCTGTTCTTGGGCCATTGCTGTTTGCCCTTTACATAAACGATCTCCCTTCGGTGTGCGGTGGGGTGGATGTATGCGGACGATACTGTGGTTTACGTGCATGCAAGTGATGCGACCAGTGTAGCCAATAAACTAACCGATGTCATGGGAAACATCTCAAACTGGCTTTCCTCTGCCTCGCATGTGTCCAGCAGAGGCCGCCCTCTCCCTGGGCTCCAGTCCCCCCTGTGTCCAGCAGAGGGCGCTGTTGTCCCACACACCGTCTCTGTCCAAAGGAAATGGGCTTCAACCGCTCCATGATGTTCAGCGTCAGTCAAGTTCAGTCTTTAACCTCTTAACCCCCGCCTACACCGAGCACGTTTGCTTCAGCCTGACTTTACCCAAATCTAAAAGCTTCAAAACAGCGACAAACACGTGTTGGAAAATAAGAAGGTCTTAGGTTTCAAATGAGGTGTTACTCTGGCCTATAGCCTGGGAGGTTTAGATTTGGGTAAAGCTGCGCTGTAGATAATGCACTCGGTCAAGATGGGGGTTAAGAGGTTAAACATGTTCTTCTTCACAGACTTTTCTCTCATTTCATCAAAGTTCAAACTGTGAGTGATTTTACACCAGATGCCCTTCCGTTCCTCAACAGCAATAACGTTTTTATGGTATAGGAATGAAAATGAATAAAAGTTTATATTTTTTAAACAAAGATTAAGTTTGGTTTGTTTATTATAAAATGAATGTATTTTCAGAATGTTATTGGTGATTAAAATAAAAGTTTCTAATCTCTGGGTCTTCCTTTAGTTTTGATTCCAGCTCCTTCTCTGTCACGCCCAGAGTTTATGTCATACTGACGATGGGAGAGTGTGACCACTGTGCACTGCCTTCTCCAGCACTGATTTTTTTTTTTTGCATCGGAATTATGTGTTAATAATGTTATTTCTGTTTTAATCATGTTTGAAAATAAGAACCTGTGTTTTAAAATCAGTGTCAAAAAAAGTCGCTTCAAACGTTGATCTAAAATAAATAAATAATAACTCGATTTAAACTCAGAAAGCGACCGTTTGAAAGAGCCTCATATTTACTGTGGAGAACAAACATGGAGCCAATAGGATTAGAATAACAGTCGACTAAGACTCAAATAAATAAAAAATATGTTGAGTTTCACTTTAGTCAAAAGACACATTTCCCCCTTTTCGCTAAAGAAACATAGTTTGGAGCTGCAAAATATAACTCAGCTCATGAACCGTTTTAATCTCATATTTGTGAATGAAAAGTGAACATATAAACATTTACTTTAAACGGCGAGGCTTTGACCTTTTTATTTGTGGCGTCGGTTTATCATTCAGAGAAAAGGAACAAAGAGAAGCTTCAGAACGAGTCCAGAGGTTTTCATGCTGTTTGCTTTATTCATCAGGATTTAGATCATGCAGAAGAACAAACACATTACAAGTACAATGTCATTGAAGCAGATCCTCCAGAACAGAGCTGTGAGTTTAAAGCAGGAGTCGGTAACAAAGGACATTTCTTTATCACATCTGGAGAGCTTAGGTTTAAGATCAATTCATCACAAAACCAAATGAAATCCCATCATTTGTATTGATTTATTTTTATTCATTTGTTTTTTGCTTCCAGGTGAGAGTTTATGTTAGAAACTAATTTGGCCCAAAGCGTTTCCCTTAAAACCAAACTTTGGTATTGGAGACTTTCAGAAACCCTCTTCAGTGGCCTGTCCAGTGTATGGCTTTACTCTGACCTATAGGGGGCGCTCTAGTGGAAAATGAAACTGCAGTGAAGTTACTGAGTCCTGCTCCAAACACACTTCATAAACGTTTCGCTTTAGCAAGTTTCCAAGTGCACGGGGCGTTTGTTAGTGCAGGCCACGGTGATCTTCGTGGACCTGATGTTCGCAGTCGTCACCTTCTTGTAAACGCAGTTTGGCGGCTGAGGACCAGACTTCAGGCTGCACTTCACCACACGGAAAACCTTCTTGCTTTCGTACAAGTTGGTGTTGGGCTTCCTGGTGCCGCCGGTGGTGCAGATCTGGACACAACAGAGGAGACGATCAAAAGGTGCAACAATAAACCCTTGTTCTTTTGGATTCCTGAGGTTAAAGGTCTCCGTGCTGTTAGCAGGGAGGACGTTTAAGAACCAGACAAACCAAATCATCTAATGTTTCAACGTTCATCATCATGCATTTATCATCAGACGTCAGACCATGTCCTGCATTAAAGAGGACTTCCTGAAGACATTTCTGAGACATGGAGCCGAACGCTGTGAGCCTTCGTTTATTTAAGGCAAATTTACTTATACGGCAACTCAATGTGCCTCACAGCAACACCGAAAACACACAAACACAATAAAACAAATCAATCAATACAATTCATAAAAATACAAATATGTATATATTAAAATTATAGATTCAAATTGGGGGGGGGGGAAGGAGCCTGAGCTCGTGCGGGAGGTTGAGAGGTACCGGCTAGATATAGTCGGGCTCACCTCCACGCACAGCCTGGGTTCCGGATCCCAACTCCTGGAGAGGGGCTGGACGCTCCATTTTTCTGGAGTTGCCCGCGGGGAGAGGCGGCGGGCTGGGGTGGGTTTGCTTATAGCCCCCCAGCTCAGCCGTCACGTGTTGGAGTTCACCCCGGTGAACGAGAGGGTCGCGTCCCTACGCCTTCGGGTCGGGGACAGGTCTCTCACCGTTGTCTCGGCCTACGGGCCCAACATCGGTGCAGAGTACCCGGCCTTCTTGGAGTCCCTGGGAGGGGGGGGGTACTAGATGGTGCTCCGGCTGGGGACTCCATTGTTCTACTGGGGGACTTCAACGCCCACGTGGGTAACGACAGTGAGACCTGGGTGGGGGTGATGGGGAAGAACGGCCTCCCCGATCGGAACCCGAGTGGTGTTCTGTTATTGGACTTCTGTGCTAGTTACGGTTTGTCCATAACGAACACCATGTTCGAGCACAAGGATGTCCATAAGTGCACGTGGCACCAGGACACCCTAGGCAGGAGGTCGATGATCGACTTTGTAGTTGTGTCATCTGATCTCCGGCCGCGTGTCTCGGACACTCGGGTGAAGAGAGGGGCTGAGCTGTCAACCGATCACCACCTGGTGGTGAGCTGGATCCGCTGGCAGGGGAAGAAGCCGGTCAGACCTGGCAGGCCCAAACGTGTTGTGAGGGTCTGTTGGGAACGTCTGGTGGATCCCTCTGTCAGTAGGGTCTTCAACTCCCACCTCCGGAAGAGCTTCATCCAGATTCCGAGGGAGGTTGGGGACATGGAGTCCGAGTGGACCATGTTCTCCTCCTCCATTGTCGATGCGGCTGCTCGTAGTTGTGGCCGTAAGGTCTCTGGTGCCTGTCGCGGCGGCAACCCCTGAACCCGGTGGTGGCGCCCGGAGGTAAGGGATGCCGTCAAGCTGAAGAAGGAGTCCTATCTGGCCTTGTTGGCTTGTGGGACTCCGGAGGCAGCTGAGAGGTACCGGCAGGCCAAGCGTGCTGCAGCTCGTGTGGTCAAAGAGGCAAAAACTCGGGTCTGGGAGGAGTTTGGAGAAGCCATGGAGGAGGACTATCGGTCGGCCTCGAAGAGATTCTGGCAAACCATCCGGCGCCTCAGGAGGGGGAAGCAGTGCTTCACCAACACTGTTTACAGTGCGGGTGGTTGCTGACCTCGACTGGGGATGTGGTCGGGCGGTGGAAGGAGTACTTCGAGGATCTCCTCAATCCCACTGTCACGTCTTCCGATGAGGAAGCAGAGGCTGGGGACCCGGAGGGGGGCTCGTCCATCACCCAGGCTGAAGTCACCGAGGTGGTTAGAAAGCTCCTCGGTGGCGGGGCCCCGGGGGTGGATGAGATTCGTCCCGAGTACCTTAAGTCTCTGGATGTTGTAGGGCTGTCTTGGCTGACACGTCTCTGCAACATCGCGTGGCGGTCGGGGACAGTGCCTCTGGATTGGCAGACCGGGGTGGTGGTCCCCCTCTTCAAGAAGGGGGATCGGAGGGTGTGCTCCAATTACAGAGGGATCACACTTCTCAGCCTCCCTGGTAAGGTCTATTCCAGGGTGCTGGAGAGGAGGATCCGGCCAATAGTCGAACCTCGGATTCAGGAGGAACAATGCGGTTTTCGTCCTGGTCGTGGAACACTGGACCAGCTCTATACCCTTCATCGGGTGCTCGAGGGTTTGTGGGAGTTCGCCCAACCAGTCCACATGTGCTTTGTTGACCTGGAGAAAGCGTTCGACCGGGGCCCTCGTGGTGCCCTGTGGGGGGTGCTCCGGGAGTATGGGGTCCGGGGCCCTCTACTAAGGGCTGTCCGTTCCCTGTATGACCGTAGCAGGAGCTTGGTTCGCATTGCCGGCAGTAAGTCAGACCTGTTCCCGGTGCGTGTTGGGCGATGTTGTTCTGTTGGCTTCATCAAATCAGGACCTCCAGCTGCACTGGGGCGGTTTTCAGCCGAGTGTGAAGCGGCCGGGATGAGGATCAGCACCTCCAAATCTGAGGCCATGGTTCTCCACCGGAAAAAGGTGGCTTCCCCGCTTCAGGTCGGTGGGGTGTCCTTGCCTCAAGTGGAGGAGTTCAAGTATCTCGGGGTCATGTTCTCAGTGAGGGACGGATGGAGCGTGAGATCGATAGACGGATCGGTGTGGCGTCAGCAGTGATGCGGTCGCTGTATCGGACTGTTGTGGTGAAGAGGGAGCTGAGTCTGAGGCAAAGCTCTCGATTTACCGATCGATCTACGTTCCCACCCTCACCTATGGTCACCCCACCCTCACCTATGGTCATCCCACCCTCACCTATGGTCATCCCACCCTCACCTATGGTCATGAGATCTACGTTCCCACCCTCACCTATGGTCATCCCACCCTCACCTATGGTCCTATGGTCATCCCACCCTCACCTATGGTCATGAGATCTACGTTCCCACCCTCACCTATGGTCATCCCACCCTCACCTATGGTCCTATTGTCATCCCACCCTCACCTATGGTCATGAGATCTACGTTCCCACCCTCACCTATGGTCATCCCACCCTCACCTATGGTCATCCCACCCTCACCTATGGTCATCCCACCCTCACCTATGGTCATCCCACCCTCACCTATGGTCATGAGATCTGGGTAATGACCGAAAGAACGAGATCGCGAATACAAGCGACCGAAATGAGTTTCCTCCGCAGGGTGGCTGGGGGTGAGGAGCTCAGTTACCCGGGAGGAGCTCGGACTCGAGCCGCTGCTCCTCCACGTCGAAAGGAGCCAGCTGAGGTGGCTAGGGCATCTGTTCCGGATACCTCCTGGTCGCCTCCCTCGGGAGGTGTTCCAGGCATGTCCCACTGGGAGGAGGCCTCGTGGAAGGCCCAGGACACGCTGGTGGGACTATGTCTCCGTGCTGGCCTGGTGTCGCCTCGGGGTCCCCCCAGAACAGCTGGAGGAGGTGTGCGTGGATCGGGAAGTCTGGGCATCTCTGCTGAGACTGCTGCCCTCGCGACCCGGCCCCGGATAAAGCGGAAGAAAATGGATGGATGGAGATTCAAATTGGGTAAAATACAATAAAATTGTGAAGGTTTTGAGTTGTTTTTGTTAGGGGTTCCAGCCAAGTATCCCCCTGACAAGTCGGATATTGTTTCTTTTTAGTTAAATATGTTCCGGTCACACAAGGACTTACACCAGCATGTATTAACCCTTTTGTTTTAGAAGAGGTGTGTGTGTATATATATATATATATATATATATATATATATATATATATTGGGGCGACGGTGGCGCAGATGGTAGAGCGGGTCGTCTCATGATCGGAAGGTCAGGGGTTCGAATCCCGCCGCCTGAAGGTGCACATTGTCGTTGTGTCCTTGGGCAAGACACTTCACCCTCCTTGCCTCTAGTGTCTGCGTACACTGGTGTATGAATGAGAGAGTGAATGGGCCCCCTATGAGAGACCAACAGGCCCGTTTGGAACCATGAGGCCGTCCTTCCGTGGACCCACCACCTGCAGGAGGAGCCATAGGGGCCTGGTGCAATGTGACTTGGGCAGCTCCAATAGCTGCCCCCACGACCCGGCAACGGACAAGTGGGAGAAAATGGATGGATGGATATATATATATATATATATATATATATATATATATATATGTGTACTACCGTGCCGCCCAATTTTTATATATATATATATATAAATAATTGGGCGGCACGGTAGTACAGTAGTTAGCGCTCGTGCTTCACAGCTAGAAGGTCCGGGTTTGATTCCCACCAGGACGGGGCCTTTCTGTGGAGTTTGCATGTTCTCCCCGTGTCTGTGTAGGTTTCCTCCGGGTACTCCGGTTTCCTCTACCACTAAAAACATGTACAATAGGCCATGATGAATGTGAATGTGTTTGAGAGTGAGCATGGGGAATGATGGATGGAAATTACAATCCGGTGTGGCTTGTTTACATGCATGAGACCCATGTATGTTCATTAACATGCACTGTCCCGACCAAATAAACCAATAAGTAAAAATATGGATAAGGTGACCATACCTGATCCACGTCATTGGTGTCGGTGGTGTAGCTGTGGTCTCCCAGGATGAAGGTGTTGCAGCCCTTGCAGCCCTTGTTGAGAGACTTCAGGATCAGATTCATATCGCGGTCACAGTCCACGAAGGTGTTCCCATTGTAGGTGTGCTGCTTCCTAAAGCTCTGGTAGTTTTGGGAGAGCACAGGAGGAACGGCCAGAGACGACACCAGCAGGAGGAGCAGGAGATGCATGTTCTCTGTGGAGACAAGAGTGAAGACCCTTTAACACCAGGGAACTGCTGTCTGTATTGAGCTCAACGAAATGCCACTCGTGTTGATGGTGATGGTTTAATGTTGCCAAAGTTCTCAAAGTTTCCTCTTAGAAACCGGTGTCCTCTAGATTACAGTAACTCAGGCTTGAGATGATTAAAGAAGACATTGTACCTTTTGTGATCATCTTTAACACACAGACAACATGTAACACTTTAAACTGCATACGACACATTAGACACAATTTGAGCTAAAACATAGTTAACACAATTATGTCTGTGTAAGCTCTCAGTCGTACAGGAGTTGTCCTTCTTCAATAAAGGTACTTGAGTCATCTTCTGTACTCAGTAGTTGAAGTCTTCGAACGTTTCGCCTCTCATCCAAAAGGCTTAGTCAGCGACTAACGTCCCACTCAGCCCACAGCTTAGATAAAGACCATCGGGGAGGAGTTAGGGCGAAACGTTCGAAGACTTCAACTACTGAGTACAGAAGATGACTCAAGTACCTTCATTGAATAAAGAGCCTATAGTTCAAAATGGAGGTGGAGGAAAACTGAAAACTCCATGGTGGTCACTATGATCACTGTCAAACTGTTATTTTGAGATATTTTGGCTCATATCTCTGAATCAATCTACATGGAACAAAAACTGTCTCAAAGATAAGTGTCTTCTCTGTCAGAACCTATAGTTCCAGGGGTCTGGCAGCACCGTCATGCCCCCCCTTTTCTTGTAGTCTGCTGTTCCTGTTTCCTGTTTTGAGTTTCCAACCTGCATGCTCTGGACTTTTAAACCAAACCCAAGTTCAATGGGGCGAACTTTTAAGAGCACTACAGTGGATAGAATCATATCTCAGTGACCGTGTCCAGTGCGTAAGAGTCAAAAGTAAGCTTTCAACATCTAAGGCTAATGACATGGGTGTCCCACAAGGCTCTGTTCTTGGGCCATTGCTGTTTGCGCTTTACATAAACGATCTCCCTTCGGTGTGCGGTGGGGTGGATGTATGCGGACGATACTGTGGTTTACGTGCATGCAAGTGATGCGACCAGTGTAGCCAATAAACTAACCGATGTCATGGGAAACATCTCAAACTGGCTTTCCTCTGCCTCGCTTACACTTAATGTAAATAAAACCGTAGCAATGTATTTTACCAAAACTCAAAAACTTAAGTCCTCCTTCCCATGCATTTATGTAAACCAGAGTCAAATAAAAGTGGTAAAGGAATTTAAATATCTAGGCCTTGTTTTGGATTCATCGTTTAGTTTTAACATGTTAAGAAAATCGACAACACGCTAAAATACAGTTTGTCTGTTTTTAAACACATTAAGAATACACTGACTCATGATGCTGCAAAAATGTACTTGGAGGCCATGATGATTCCTCATATTAATTACTGTATTTCTTGTTGGTCACAGACGAGTGAGATAACAATAAAACCTCTAAAATCTCTGTATAATCAAGCTGTTAAAGTGCTGGACAAAAAGCCGCTGAGATCCATCTGATCCTTGGAAAATACAGCATGTTTAACTTTGATAATTTAATTGTGTACGCAAATGTGCGATTAGTTTTTAAAATGTTGAATAATACTGCGCCTCCAGCACTGAAAACATTTGTCCAGCTCAGATGACCAGGAGCTATAGGTCCACGAGTCGCAATGACTGTAGAGTAAGGCCTAAACGTAGCTCAGCCTTTGCGCAGACGTCCTTCTCATTCAAATCAAAGAATGGAATAAACTCCCACAGAATCTGAAACTTTCCTTAGACCTGAAAGATTTCTCTCGTAATATAAAAATGTTGGAAAACCAGTCATGTCAGCACTGATGACTGTAAATGTAAATATGACTTTTATTGATGTTTTATGTAGTCATTTCAGCCTGATTCTATGAGGACTGATGCTGTAACGGGTGAATGAATGAATGAATATTTGTATTTGAGTGGTTAAACATATTTTATATTGTACATGTTGTAACTCACCTGCTCAGGGACTGCAGAGGGAAACGAGCTCAAGCTAAATCTGGTGCAAAGCATCTTTAATTCATGTGTTTGCTCATTGTCCCTGTTGAAATAAATTAATAAACTAAACTAAATTGATTTGATTGATTTGATCTGTTTTCTTGTAATTTTATGCAACTGTGAAGCACTTTGAATTGCCTTGTGTATGAATTGTGCTCTACAAATAAACTTGCCCTGCCTAAACTAAACTAAACTAAACTAAGAAACCAACCTTATATTTTTGTAAATCAAATTGACTCCGGTGCCCTCTCCGTCTGAGTGAACCTGTGCCTTGTACTGAGTGGCGGTGTGGTGACCTCATTTAACTACGAAACCCCCCCTCCACTCTGCTACATGTCCAATACGAAGCACAAATAAGAGCATTTTGGTCCAAAGGAGTTCCCCCCGACAAACTCTCGCCTCGTATTGTCGAAACAAAAAAAGGGCAAACGAGGAGGTATCCGAGCAAGACTCACAGCTAAACCACACCGGCCTTCTATCCCTACTATTGTTCTGGCTAACGTACGTTCACTGGACAATAAGATGGATTATATTCGTCTGCTACGCTCCTCTCGGAGGATGGTGAAAGACAGTTGTGTTTTTATATTCACTGAGACTTGGCTCAATGGTAATATACCGGACAACCCGCGGATTCGGTCGGATCGGGTACCTCAAAAATACGGCAAACTTCAGGTGCGGGTGGGTCGGATTACTACAAAGCGCACTTTTTTTTTTCTTACATTGTTGGCTTACAACATACAGTTCATTCTTATCCATAACTGCCACACAAACCCTGCAGTGTTTTGTTGAATGATTAGTTTTATGGGGTAAACGTGTCATGTTTTGTTTAGATGCCGCCTGGCCGATGCAGCACAACAGCAGTGCCCAAGCACATACGACACGTACACGTGGAGTAAATAATGCATTAGCAAGAAGCAAGGTCAAACTAAAATAACAAAGACACAGCATCTAACTAACCTGAGGAGAGCAACTTCTTGTAGCGTCAGGTTAAGGCGGCTTCACGTTAGTCCAAACTCCATTTAGTTTGACAGAAAGAGTTGTCCATGACGTGGTAGAAGTAAAGCCTCATGATAGTTTCTGCTCCTCGTTTCCTGATGAGTCCATAAGCGATTTCAAAGATTCCTCAGCGGTGCAGGAGCAAAACAAAGCATCAAGTGCTAATTCCACACTGTAAACTCGCGGTCACGTGACGCGCTCACGTTTGCGTGACGGCTGCTGCAGCCCGACTCATGACGCTGTTTTTTAATGTGTGCGGGTTCGGATCGGGTCGGGTCCACAAACCGAGACACTTTTCTTTGGATCGGGTGGTTCGTGTTTGATTTCCAGCGGGTCGGGTTAGTGCGGGTCAGAAAAAAAGCTGACCCGCGCGTCTCTACCGGACAGTGCAATCCAGCTGGAGGGGCTTTCCTGCTGCAGAGCGGACAGAGTGATCTCCGAGGGAGGTGGTCTCTGTGTCTACACCAATGACGCCTGGTGCCGTGACGTTGCCGTGGTCTGCAGACACTGGTCACCCCTCGTGGAGTTTATTATCATTAAGTGACGCCCTTTCTACCTGCCCAGGGAGTTTACTGTTGTACTGCTGGTGGCTGTCTATATACCGCCCACCTCCAACCTCAAAAACAGGAAAGAGGCACTGAATGAACTGTTCCAGAGTGTCAGTGACCAACAGACAGCCCACCCAGATGCCTTTCTCATCTTAGCTGGGGATTTTAACCACGCAGACCCAAAGAGCGTTTTCCCCAAAGTCTATTAACACATTGACTTTCCAACAAGGGGAAACAACATCCTGGATCTGGTTTACACCACCAAACAAGGAGCGTACAAGGCACACCCCCTCCCCCATCATGGTGCCTCGGACCACACAACTATTCTTCGGATTCGGAATGCTGCCTTCAAATCTGGTGACAAGGAGAAACTGCGGACAGCTAGGGCCACCATCATTCCTGTACCAAAGAAGTCCCCACCCTCCTGCTTTAATGACTCCGCCCAGTAGCACTCACTCCAATTCTTATGAAGTGCTTCGAGCGGCTCCTCATGGAACATATCAAGTCTGTTCTCCCTCCCACCCTGGACCCAGACCAGTTTGCTTATCGGTCCAATCACTCAACTGAAGATGCCATCTCCACTGCGCTTCCTTCAGCCCTCACTCACCTTGAAACAAAGGACTCCTACGTTAGAATGCTGTTTTTAGACTTTAGCTCAGCATTCAACACTATAATCCCACAGCAGCTAATACACAAACTGCTCCACCTGGGGATCAACACATCACTGTGCAACTGGCTGCTGGACCTTCTGACGGGGAGACCACAGGCTGTACGTGTCCTCCAGAACCATCACACTGAACACGGGTGCTCCCCAAGGCTGTGTGCTGAGCCCCCTCCTGTTCACTCTGCTGACCCATGACTGCGCTCCAAAGTACGACTCAAACCTCTTCATCAAGTTTGCAGACGACACAACAGTGGTGGGTCTCATCAACAACAGACACAGTTCAGGGGCAACTTCTACAGACAGATCCACGGCTGTGCCATGGGCTCTCCAGTTTCACCCATAGTGGCTAACCTCTACATGGCTAACCTCTACATGGCTAACCTCTACATGGCTAACCTCTGCATGGCTAACCTCTACATGGCTAACCTCTGCATGGCTAACCTCTACATGGCTAACCTCTACATGGAGGAAATGGAGAGGAATGCCTTGGCCTCAGACCCAGGAAACAAACCCAGCCACTGGTTCAGATATGTAGACGACACGTGGGTCAACATTAAACAGAAGGAAGTGGGACCTTCTACAGATAACATCAATGCTGTGACCCCAGCATTACATTCACTCGGGAGAACGCCAAAGAGAAAGAACTTGCCTTTTTAGATTGTAAAGTTATCATGGGGGATAATGGACAACTTCAGACAGAGGTTTAGAGGAAGGCAACTCATACTGACCAGTATTTGATGTTTGGCTCCTCTTTGGAAAGACCAAAGAGGAGCCACATGTCCAGAGAGCTCTCTCAGACTGTGGCTCCTCACTGGTCCTTCACTAAAGCACAAAGGACAAGAAGACCCAAAGAACCAGACCGACTCCAGAGCCCAGAAGAAAGGGAGGTAGTGCCGTATGTAGCCGGGGTCTCAGAGGAACTTCAGAGGATCTTTAGGCAGCTCAGGATTCCAGTGAACCACAAACCAGTGAGACAAACATGAGTTCATCCCAAAGACAAAACTCCGAGCCACAAACAAAGCAATGTGGTTTATTCAATTCAATGCAAAGAAGAAGAATGCAAACAACATTATATTGGAGAAACTAAACAAGTTTTACAGAAGAGACTTTATCAACACCGAAGAGAAAGCACAAGTGGCCCTCAGTCGGCGGTGCACCTCCACCTCAAAGCCTCCAACCACTCCTTTGAGGACGGGGAGGTCAACATTTGAGCTAAAGAAGAACGTTGGTTTGAAAGAGGAGTTAAAGAAGCTATTTTTGTCAGGAAAGAAAACCCCTCCATGAACCGGAATGGTGGCCTCAGATTTAATCTCCCGTCACTTTACTCCAATCTCCTTCGGGTAAAGCCGACAGGGCGGGGCCAGTCCAAGGAGACGGCCCCTCAGCCAACAAGAGAACAATAGGCAGGTAATTAGCAGTGATTAGCCATGAATAGGACAGATACTGGGCAGTGATCATCTATGAATAGGACGTGACTCACCGATACTGAGGTGAGCAGATCGTTACTTCAAAGGTGTTAACCCACAGGTGAGAGTAGCTGTGATTAGAGGGGAGGAGCCGGGCCTACCCTAACTCCTCCCTGTTGGTCTATATATTCAGCTGTACCTTCAAGTACCTTCATTGAAGATGGACAACTCCTGCACGACTGAGAACTTACACAGACAAATCAAATCAATGATGTTCTCATTAGACCCTAGACCTCCTGCAGGACTGAGCCGAGAGTCAGGATCCTCTGCACAGGTGTTGCTTTGTAGATAATAACTGCACATATTTATCCTCATAATGTCAGTTTGAACTGCATGACCCGCCCTTGCACTAAAATATCTTTTCTATTGTGCGAGTCCCAGAACAAACATTCCGATGTTATTCATGTAATGAGGCCAGAGAACTAAAACAGGATGGACCGGTTTCACGTTTACAGCCGGACCATTCATTATTCTCAGTCAATCACACTTTACCATCACACTGCATTACATTCTGCATCAGTCCAGTCGACATTCAAATTTACAGACGTTAAAATACATTAAAATCATTCAGTGCTGCCCCCAGTGGTTCACAATGAATAAGCAAAAGCTACATTTGTCATAAAATAATGAAGGACCTAAAACTAGCCCCTGTCAGAGCTGCAGGTCTGGCCCCCCCTATATACTATATCTTTTAAAGTGTTCTATTTGTTTTATAATTGTTGTTGGCATTATACACCTGACCTCGCCCAAGGACAACAGCTGAAAACTAGCTCTGCCGCTAACACGGAAACATTCACAGAAGTGTTCGTTAATGTGAACTGTCCCGTCAAATAAACCAATAAATAAACCAGTGGTTCTCAACTGGTCTGCAGATCTAAAGCAGGTCTAAAGCAGGACTAAAGCAGGTCTAAAGCAGGTCTAAAGCAGGTCTAAAGCAGGTCTAAAGCAGGTCTAAAGCAGGTCTAAAGCAGGTCTAAAGCAGGTCTAAAGCAGGTCTAAAGCGGGACTAAAGCAGGACTAAAGCAGGTCTAAAGCAGGTCTAAAGCAGGTCTAAAGCAGGTCTAAAGCAGGTCTAAAGCAGGTCTAAAGCAGGTCTAAAGCAGGACTAAAGCAGGACTAAAGCAGGACTAAAGCAGGTCTAAAGCAGGTCTAAAGCAGGTCTAAAGCAGGTCTAAAGCAGGTCTAAAGCAGGTCTAAAGCAGGTCTAAAGCAGGACTAAAGCGGGTCTAAAGCGGGACTAAAGCAGGACTAAAGCAGGACTAAAGCAGGACTAAACCAGGTCTAAAGCAGGACTAAAGCAGGACTAAAGCAGGACTAAAGCAGGACTAAAGCAGGTCTAAAGCAGGACTAAAGCAGGTCTAAACCAGGTCTAAAGCAGGACTAAAGCAGGACTAAAGCAGGTCTAAAGCAGGTCTAAACCAGGTCTAAAGCAGGACTAAAGCAGGACTAAAGCAGGACTAAAGCAGGACTAAAGCAGGACTAAAGCAGGACTAAAGCAGGACTAAACCAGGTCTAAAGCAGGACTAAAGCAGGACTAAAGCAGGTCTAAAGCAGGTCTAAACCAGGTCTAAAGCAGGACTAAAGCAGGACTAAAGCAGGTCTAAACCAGGTCTAAAGCAGGACTAAAGCAGGACTAAAGCAGGTCTAAACCAGGTCTAAAGCAGGACTAAAGCAGGACTAAAGCAGGTCTAAACCAGGTCTAAAGCAGGACTAAAGCAGGACTAAAGCAGGTCTAAACCAGGTCTAAAGCAGGACTAAAGCAGGACTAAAGCAGGTCTAAAGCAGGTCTAAAGCAGGACTAAAGCAGGACTAAAGCAGGACTAAAGCAGGTCTAAACCAGGACTAAAGCAGGACTAAAGCAGGACTAAAGCAGGTCTAAAGCAGGAGTAAACCAGGACTAAACCAGGACTAAAGCAGGTCTAAACCAGGTCTAAAGCAGGACTAAAGCAGGACTAAAGCAGGTCTAAAGCAGGTCTAAAGCAGGACTAAAGCAGGACTAAAGCAGGACTAAAGCAGGTCTAAACCAGGACTAAAGCAGGTCTAAAGCAGGACTAAAGCAGGTCTAAAGCAGGTCTAAAGCAGGACTAAAGCAGGTCTAAACCAGGACTAAAGCAGGACTAAAGCAGGACTAAAGCAGGTCTAAAGCAGGAGTAAACCAGGACTAAACCAGGACTAAAGCAGGTCTAAAGCAGGTCTAAAGCAGGACTAAAGCAGGTCTAAACCAGGACTAAAGCAGGACTAAAGCAGGACTAAACCAGGACTAAACCAGGACTAAAGCAGGTCTAAAGCAGGACTAAAGCAGGACTAAACCAGGACTAAAGCAGGTCTAAAGCAGGTCTAAAGCAGGTCTAAACCAGGACTAAACCAGGACTAAAGCAGGTCTAAAGCAGGACTAAAGCAGGACTAAACCAGGACTAAAGCAGGTCTAAAGCAGGTCTAAAGCAGGTCTAAACCAGGACTAAAGCAGGACTAAAGCAGGACTAAAGCAGGACTAAAGCAGGTCTAAAGCAGGACTAAAGCAGGTCTAAAGAAGGTCTAAAGCAGGTCTAAAGCAGGTCTAAAGCAGGTCTAAAGCAGGACTAAACCAGGACTAAACCAGGACTAAAGCAGGTCTAAAGCAGGTCTAAAGCAGGACTAAAGCAGGTCTAAAGCAGGACTAAAGCAGGACTAAAGCAGGACTAAAGCAGGACTAAACCAGGACTAAAGCAGGTCTAAAGCAGGACTAAAGCAGGACTAAACCAGGACTAAAGCAGGTCTAAAGCAGGACTAAAGCAGGACTAAACCAGGACTAAACCAGGACTAAAGCAGGACTAAACCAGGACTAAAGCAGGTCTAAAGCAGGACTAAACCAGGACTAAAGCAGGTCTAAAGCAGGTCTAAAGCAGGACTAAAGCAGGTCTAAAGCAGGACTAAAGCAGGTCTAAAGCAGGACTAAAGCAGGACTAAAGCAGGACTAAAGCAGGTCTAAAGCAGGACTAAACCAGGACTAAAGCAGGACTAAAGCAGGACTAAAGCAGGACTAAACCAGGACTAAAGCAGGACTAAAGCAGGACTAAACCAGGACTAAAGCAGGTCTAAAGCAGGACTAAAGCAGGTCTAAAGCAGGACTAAAGCAGGACTAAACCAGGACTAAAGCAGGTCTAAAGCAGGACTAAAGCAGGTCTAAAGCAGGACTAAAGCAGGACTAAACCAGGACTAAAGCAGGTCTAAAGCAGGACTAAAGCAGGACTAAAGCAGGTCTAAAGCAGGTCTAAAGCAGGTCTAAAGCAGGACTAAAGCAGGTCTAAAGCAGGTCTAAAGCAGGTCTAAAGCAGGTCTAAAGCAGGTCTAAAGCAGGTCTAAAGCAGGACTAAAGCAGGTCTAAAGCAGGACTAAACCAGGACTAAAGCAGGTCTAAAGCAGGTCTAAAGCAGGACTAAACCAGGACTAAAGCAGGTCTAAAGCAGGTCTAAAGCAGGACTAAAGCAGGACTAAAGCAGGTCTAAAGCAGGACTAAAGCAGGTCTAAAGCAGGTCTAAAGCAGGTCTAAAGCAGGACTAAACCAGGACTAAACCAGGACTAAAGCAGGTCTAAAGCAGGTCTAAAGCAGGACTAAAGCAGGTCTAAAGCAGGACTAAACCAGGACTAAAGCAGGTCTAAAGCAGGACTAAAGCAGGTCTAAAGCAGGACTAAACCAGGACTAAACCAGGACTAAAGCAGGACTAAACCAGGACTAAAGCAGGTCTAAAGCAGGACTAAACCAGGACTAAAGCAGGTCTAAAGCAGGTCTAAAGCAGGACTAAAGCAGGTCTAAAGCAGGACTAAAGCAGGTCTAAAGCAGGACTAAAGCAGGACTAAAGCAGGACTAAAGCAGGACTAAAGCAGGTCTAAAGCAGGAGTAAACCAGGACTAAACCAGGACTAAAGCAGGACTAAACCAGGACTAAAGCAGGTCTAAAGCAGGACTAAAGCAGGTCTAAAGCAGGACTAAAGCAGGTCTAAAGCAGGACTAAAGCAGGACTAAAGCAGGTCTAAAGCAGGTCTAAAGCAGGTCTAAAGCAGGTCTAAAGCAGGTCTAAAGCAGGTCTAAAGCAGGTCTAAAGCAGGACTAAAGCAGGACTAAAGCAGGACTAAAGCAGGACTAAAGCAGGTCTAAAGCAGGACTAAACCAGGACTAAAGCAGGTCTAAAGCAGGTCTAAAGCAGGACTAAACCAGGACTAAAGCAGGTCTAAAGCAGGTCTAAAGCAGGACTAAACCAGGACTAAAGCAGGTCTAAAGCAGGTCTAAAGCAGGACTAAAGCAGGACTAAAGCAGGACTAAAGCAGGTCTAAAGCAGGACTAAAGCAGGTCTAAAGCAGGACTAAAGCAGGTCTAAAGCAGGTCTAAAGCAGGTCTAAAGCAGGACTAAACCAGGACTAAACCAGGACTAAAGCAGGTCTAAAGCAGGTCTAAAGCAGGACTAAAGCAGGTCTAAAGCAGGACTAAACCAGGACTAAACCAGGACTAAAGCAGGTCTAAAGCAGGACTAAAGCAGGTCTAAGGCAGGTCTAAAGCAGGTCTAAAGCAGGTCTAAAGCAGGACTAAAGCAGGTCTAAAGCAGGTCTAAAGCAGGTCTAAAGCAGGACTAAAGCAGGTCTAAAGCAGGACTAAACCAGGACTAAAGCAGGTCTAAAGCAGGTCTAAAGCAGGACTAAACCAGGACTAAAGCAGGTCTAAAGCAGGTCTAAAGCAGGTCTAAAGCAGGACTAAGGCAGGTCTAAAGCAGGTCTAAAGCAGGTCTAAAGCAGGTCTAAAGCAGGTCTAAAGCAGGTCTAAAGCAGGACTAAGGCAGGTCTAAAGCAGGTCTAAAGCAGGACTAAGGCAGGTCTAAAGCAGGTCTAAAGCAGGACTAAACCAGGACTAAAGCAGGTCTAAAGCAGGTCTAAAGCAGGTCTAAAGCAGGTCTAAAGCAGGTCTAAAGCAGGTCTAAAGCAGGTCTAAAGCAGGACTAAGGCAGGTCTAAAGCAGGTCTAAAGCAGGACTAAGGCAGGTCTAAAGCAGGTCTAAAGCACGTCTAAAGCAGGACTAAACCAGGACTAAAGCAGGTCTAAAGCAGGACTAAAGCAGGTCTAAAGCAGGACTAAACCAGGACTAAACCAGGACTAAAGCAGGACTAAACCAGGACTAAAGCAGGTCTAAAGCAGGACTAAACCAGGACTAAAGCAGGTCTAAAGCAGGTCTAAAGCAGGACTAAAGCAGGTCTAAAGCAGGACTAAAGCAGGTCTAAAGCAGGACTAAAGCAGGACTAAAGCAGGACTAAAGCAGGACTAAAGCAGGTCTAAAGCAGGAGTAAACCAGGACTAAACCAGGACTAAAGCAGGACTAAACCAGGACTAAAGCAGGTCTAAAGCAGGACTAAAGCAGGTCTAAAGCAGGACTAAAGCAGGTCTAAAGCAGGACTAAAGCAGGACTAAAGCAGGTCTAAAGCAGGTCTAAAGCAGGTCTAAAGCAGGACTAAAGCAGGACTAAAGCAGGACTAAAGCAGGACTAAAGCAGGTCTAAAGCAGGACTAAACCAGGACTAAAGCAGGTCTAAAGCAGGTCTAAAGCAGGACTAAACCAGGACTAAAGCAGGTCTAAAGCAGGTCTAAAGCAGGACTAAACCAGGACTAAAGCAGGTCTAAAGCAGGTCTAAAGCAGGACTAAAGCAGGACTAAAGCAGGACTAAAGCAGGTCTAAAGCAGGACTAAAGCAGGTCTAAAGCAGGACTAAAGCAGGTCTAAAGCAGGTCTAAAGCAGGTCTAAAGCAGGACTAAACCAGGACTAAACCAGGACTAAAGCAGGTCTAAAGCAGGTCTAAAGCAGGACTAAAGCAGGTCTAAAGCAGGACTAAACCAGGACTAAAGCAGGTCTAAAGCAGGACTAAAGCAGGACTAAAGCAGGTCTAAAGCAGGTCTAAAGCAGGTCTAAAGCAGGACTAAAGCAGGTCTAAAGCAGGTCTAAAGCAGGTCTAAAGCAGGACTAAAGCAGGTCTAAAGCAGGACTAAACCAGGACTAAAGCAGGTCTAAAGCAGGTCTAAAGCAGGACTAAACCAGGACTAAAGCAGGTCTAAAGCAGGTCTAAAGCAGGTCTAAAGCAGGACTAAGGCAGGTCTAAAGCAGGTCTAAAGCAGGTCTAAAGCAGGTCTAAAGCAGGTCTAAAGCAGGTCTAAAGCAGGACTAAGGCAGGTCTAAAGCAGGTCTAAAGCAGGACTAAGGCAGGTCTAAAGCAGGTCTAAAGCAGGACTAAACCAGGACTAAAGCAGGTCTAAAGCAGGTCTAAAGCAGGTCTAAAGCAGGTCTAAAGCAGGTCTAAAGGAGGCCTAAAGCAGGACTAAACCAGGACTAAAGCAGGTCTAAAGCAGGTCTAAAGCAGGTCTAAAGCAGGTCTAAAGCAGGTCTAAAGCAGGTCTAAAGCAGGACTAAGGCAGGTCTAAAGCAGGTCTAAAGCAGGACTAAACCAGGACTAAAGCAGGTCTAAAGCAGGTCTAAAGCAGGTCTAAAGCAGGTCTAAAGCAGGTCTAAAGCAGGACTAAGGCAGGTCTAAAGCAGGACTAAGGCAGGTCTAAAGCAGGTCTAAAGCAGGACTAAGGCAGGTCTAAAGCAGGTCTAAAGCAGGTCTAAAGCAGGTCTAAAGCAGGACTAAAGGAGGTCTAAAGCAGGACTAAAGCAGGTCTAAAGCGACTGTGAACAGACCTGAGGTTGACAGAACGTGGTGATGATGAGGAAGAGTCTGAACTGTTCTCACAGAGTTCAGTCTTTTATGTTGAGTTACTTCCTCTGAGTCACAGCCGCGTCATTCACACTGTGTCACATTTTAACAACTTATTTATTTCCGTTCGAGTCTTTGGACAATAAAGGGATTTAGTCCAATCATTATTTTACATTTTAAAATTCCATATATATATTTAGTACATTGAATCTGAAATTAAATTGGTCAGCTTTAATCTCATATGGTTCAATTGAAACATCCATCCATCTTCTTCCGGGTCGTGGGGGCAGCTGTTGGAGCTGCACCAGCCCCTATAGCGCCCCCTGCAGGTGGTGGGTCCACAGAAGGACGGCCTCATGGTTCTAATCGGGCCTGTTGGTCTCTCATAAGGGGCTTCTGAACCGCTCTTTGTCTGACCCGTCACCTAGGACCTGTTTGCCCTGGGAGACCCTACCAGGGGCACGAACACCTTTGAAGTAGAGCGTCTCTAACGATCTGCTCACTTCAGTATCGATGAGTCACGTCCTATTCATAGATGATCACTGCCCAGTATCTGTCCTATTCATGGCTAATCACTGCTAATTACCTGCCTATTGTTCTTTTGTTGGCTGAGGGGCGTCTCCTTGGACTGGCCCCGCCCTGTCGGCTGTCCCCGAAGGAGATTGGAGTAAAGTGACGGGAGATTAAATCTGAGGCCGCCATTCCGGTTCATGGAGGGATTTTCTTTCCTGACAAAAATAGCTTCTTTAACTCCTCTTTCAAACCAACGTTCTTCTTTAGCTCAAATGTTGACCTCCCCGTCCTCAAAGGAGTGGTTGGAGGCTTTGAGGTGGAGGTGCACCGCCGACTGGGGGCCACTTGTGCCTTTTCTTCGGTGTTGATAAAGTCTCTTCTGTAAAACTTGTTTAGTTTCTCCAATATAATGTTGTTTGCATTCTTCTTCTTTGCATTGAATTGAATAAACCACATTGCTTTGTTTGTGGCTCGGAGTTTTGTCTTTGGGATGAACTCATGTTTGTCTCACCGGTTTGTGGTTCTTCTGGGCTCTGGAGTCGGTCTGGTTCTTTGGGTCTTCTTGTCCTTTGTGCTTTAGTGAAGGACCAGTGAGGAGCCACAGTCTGAGAGAGCTCTCTGGACATGTGGCTCCTCTTTGGTCTTTCCAAAGAGGAGCCAAACATCAAATACTGGTCAGTATGAGTTGCCTTCCTCTAAACCTCTGTCTGAAGTTGTCCATTATCCCCCATGATAACTTTACAATCTAAAAAGGCAAGTTCTTTCTCTTTGGCGTTCTCCCGAGTGAATGTAATGCTGGGGTCACAGCATTGATGTTATCTGTAGAAGGTGCCACTTCCTTCTGTTTAATGTTGACCCACGTGTCGTCTACATATCTGAACCAGTGGCTGGGTTTGTTTCCTGGGTCTGAGGCCAAGGCATTCCTCTCCATTTCCTCCATGTAGAGGTTAGCCATGTAGAGGTTAGCCATGCAGAGGTTAGCCATGTAGAGGTTAGCCATGTAGAGGTTAGCCATGTAGAGGTTAGCATGTAGAGGTTAGCATGTAGAGGTTAGCCACTATGGGTGAGACTGGAGAGCCCATGGCACAGCCGTGGATCTGTCTGTAGAAGTTGCCCCTGAACTGAAAGTATGTGGTGCTCAGACAGATCTCCAGAAGTTGGCAGATGTGGTCAGGAGTGAGCTGGGTCCTATCAGCTGGAGTGCTGTCCTCAGTCAGGCTCTTCCTCACGGCTGTGACTGCTGCTGAGGTCGGGACAGATGTAAACAGTGCTGTCACATCGTAAGACACCATGGTTTCATCTGTTTCCAGCTGCAGGTGTTTGATCTTCTCCACAAACCCCTTGGTGTTTTCCACATGGTGTTCTGTGTTGCCGACCAAAGGGGATAAGATGAAAAAAAATTCAAATAAAAAATAAATACACAAGGAAGGTTTTCCTCTCAGACCCATCGTGAGTGGCATCAACTCCATCACCTATAATCTGGCGAAACACCTCAAGTTCATCTTATCCCCCTTGGTCGGCAACACAGAACACCATGTGGAAAACACCAAGGGGTTTGTGGAGAAGATCAAACACCTGCAGCTGGAAACAGATGAAACCATGGTGTCTTACGATGTGACAGCACTGTTTACATCTGTCCCGACCTCAGCAGCTTCACAGCGGTGAGGAAGAGCCTGACTGAGGACAGCACTCCAGCTGATAGGACCCAGCTCACTCCTGACCACATCTGCCAACTTCTGGAGATCTGTCTGAGCACCACATACTTTCAGTTCAGGGGAAACTTCTACAGACAGATCCACGGCTGTGCCATGGGCTCTCCAGTCTCACCCATAGTGGCTAACCTCTACATGCTAACCTCTACATGGCTAACCTCTACATGCTAACCTCTACATGCTAACCTCTACATGCTAACCTCTACATGGCTAACCTCTACATGGCTAACCTCTACATGGCTAACCTCTACATGGAGGAAATGGAGAGGAATGCCTTGGCCTCAGACCCAGGAAACAAACCCAGCCACTGGTTCAGATATGTAGACGACACGTGGGTCAAAATTAAACAGAAGGGAGTGGGACCTTCTACAGATCACATCAATGCTGTGACCCCAGCATGACATTTACCCTTTTTAGATTGTAAAGTTATCATAGGGGATAATGGACAACTTCAGACAGAGGTTTACAGGAAGGCCACTCATACTGACCAGTATTTGATGTTTGACTCTGACCATCCACTCCAGCACAAACTAGGGGTCATCATGACGCTCAGACATGGAGCTAAAGAGGTTCTACCAGTGCAGAAGGAAAGACCAGAGAGGAGCCACATGTCCAGAGAGCTCTCTCAGACTGTGGCTCCTCACTGGTCCTTCACTAAAGCACAAAGGACAAGAAGACCCAAAGAACCAGACCGACTCCAGAGCCCAGAAGAAAGGGAGGTAGTGCCGTATGTAGCCGGGGTCTCAGAGGAACTTCAGAGGATCTTTAGGCAGCACAGGATTCCAGTGAACCACAAACCGGTGAGACAAACATGAGTTCATCCCAAAGACAAAACTCCGAGCCACAAACAAAGCAATGTGGTTTATTCAATTCAATGCAAAGAAGAAGAATGCAAACAACATTATATCGGAGACTTTATCAACACCGAAGAGAAAGCACAAGTGGCCCTCAGTCGGCGGTGCACCTCCACCTCAAAGCCTCCAACCACTCCTTTGAGGACGGGGAGGTCAACATTTGAGCTAAAGAAGAACGTTGGTTTGAAAGAGGAGTTAAAGAAGCTATTTTTGTCAAGAAAGAAAATCCCTCCATGAACCGGAATGGTGGTCTCAGATTTAATCTCCCGTCACTTTACTCCAATCTCCTTCGGGTAAAGCCGACAGGGCGGGGCCAGTCCAAGGAGACGGCCCCTCAGCCAACAAAAGAACAATAGGCAGGTAATTAGCAGTGATTAGCCATGAATAGGACAGATACTGGGCAGTGATCATCTATGAATAGGACGTGACTCACCGATACTGAGGTGAGCAGATCGTTACTTCAAAGGTGTTAACCCACAGGTGAGAGTAGCTGTGATTAGAGGGGAGGAGCCGGGCCTACCCTAACTCCTCCCTGTTGGTCTATATATTCAGCTGTACCTTCAAGTACCTTCATTGAAGATGGACAACTCCTGCACGACTGAGAACTTACACAGACAAATCAAATCAATGATGTTCTCATTAGACCCTAGACCTCCTGCAGGACTGAGCCGAGAGTCAGGATCCTCTGCACAGGTGTTGCTTTGTAGATAATAACTGCACATATTTATCCTCATAATGTCAGTTTGAACTGCATGACCCGCCCTTGCACTAAAATATCTTTTCTATTGTGCGAGTCCCAGAACAAACATTCCGATGTTATTCATGTAATGAGGCCAGAGAACTAAAACAGGATGGACCGGTTTCACGTTTACAGCCGGACCATTCATTATTCTCAGTCAATCACACTTTACCATCACACTGCATTACATTCTGCATCAGTCCAGTCGACATTCAAATTTACAGACGTTAAAATACATTAAAATCATTCAGTGCTGCCCCCAGTGGTTCACAATGAATAAGCAAAAGCTACATTTGTCATAAAATAATGAAGGACCTAAAACTAGCCCCTGTCAGAGCTGCAGAGCTGTCAGAGCCCCTGCCATCTACATGGCTAACAAGGTTAGCCATGTAGAGGTTAGCATGTAGAGGTTAGCCATGTAGAGGTTAGCCATGTAGAGGTTAGCATGTAGAGGTTAGCCATGTAGAGGTTAGCCATGTAGAGGTTAGCATGTAGAGGTTAGCCATGTAGAGGTTAGCCATGTAGATGTTAGCCATGTAGATGTTAGCCATGTAGAGGTTAGCCATGTAGATGTTAGCATGTAGAGGTTAGCCATGTAGAGGTTAGCCATGTAGATGTTAGCCATGTAGATGTTAGCCATGTAGATGTTAGCCATGTAGATGTTAGCCATGTAGAGGTTAGCCATGTAGATGTTAGCCATGTAGATGTTAGCCATGTAGAGGTTAGCCATGTAGATGTTAGCCATGTAGAGGTTAGCCGTGTAGATGTTAGCCGTGTAGATGTTAGCCGTGTAGATGTTAGCCGTGTAGAGGTTAGCCGTGTAGAGGTTAGCCGTGTAGATGTTAGCCATGTAGAGGTTAGCCATGTAGAGGTTAGCATGTAGAGGTTAGCCATGTAGAGGTTAGCATGTAGAGGTTAGCCATGTAGAGGTTAGCCATGTAGAGGTTAGCATGTAGAGGTTAGCCATGTAGAGGTTAGCCATGTAGATGTTAGCCATGTAGATGTTAGCCATGTAGAGGTTAGCCATGTAGATGTTAGCATGTAGAGGTTAGCCATGTAGAGGTTAGCCATGTAGATGTTAGCCATGTAGATGTTAGCCATGTAGAGGTTAGCCATGTAGATGTTAGCCATGTAGATGTTAGCCGTGTAGATGTTAGCCGTGTAGATGTTAGCCGTGTAGAGGTTAGCCGTGTAGAGGTTAGCCGTGTAGATGTTAGCCGTGTAGAGGTTAGCCGTGTAGAGGTTAGCCGTGTAGAGGTTAGCCATGTAGATGTTAGCCATGTAGATGTTAGCCATGTAGAGGTTAGCCATGTAGATGTTAGCCATGTAGAGGTTAGCCATGTAGATGTTAGCCATGTAGATGTTAGCCATGTAGAGGTTAGCCATGTAGAGGTTAGCCATGTAGAGGTTAGCCATGTAGATGTTAGCCATGTAGAGGTTAGCCATGTAGATGTTAGCCATGTAGAGGTTAGCCATGTAGAGGTTAGCCATGTAGAAGTTAGCCATGTAGAGGTTAGCCATGTAGAGGTTAGCCATGTAGAGGTTAGCCATGTAGAGGTTAGCCATGTAGAGGTGAGCCATGTAGAGGTTAGCCATGTAGAGGTTAGTCATGTAGAGGTTAGCCATGCAGAGGTGAGCCATGTAGAGGTTAGCCATGTAGAGGTTAGCCATGTAGAAGTTAGCCATGTAGAGGTTAGCCATGTAGAGGTTAGCCATGTAGAGGTTAGCCATGTAGAGCTTAGCCATGTAGAGGTTAGCCATGTAGAGGTTAGCCATGTAGAGGTTAGCCATGCAGAGGTTAGCCATGCTGAGGTTAGCCATGCAGAGGTTAGCCATGTAGAGGTTAGCCATGTAGAGCTTAGCCATGTAGAGGTTAGCCATGTAGAGGTTAGCCATGCAGAGGTTAGCCATGCTGAGGTTAGCCATGCAGAGGTTAGCCATGCAGAGGTTAGCCATGTAGAGGTTAGCCATGTAGAGGTTAGCCATGCTGAGGTTAGCCATGCAGAGGTTAGCCATGCAGAGGTTAGCCATGCAGAGGTTAGCCATGCAGAGGTTAGCCATGCAGAGGCTAGCCATGTAGAGGTTAGCCATGTAGAGGTTAGCCATGTAGAGGTTAGCCATGTAGAGGTTAGCCATGTAGAGGTTAGCCATGCTGAGGTTAGCCATGCAGAGGTTAGCCATGTAGAGGTTAGCCATGCTGAGGTTAGCCATGTAGAGCTTAGCCATGTAGAGGTTAGCCATGTAGAGGTTAGCCATGTAGAGGTTAGCCATGCAGAGGTTAGCCATGCTGAGGTTAGCCATGCAGAGGTTAGCCATGCAGAGGTTAGCCATGCAGAGGTTAGCCATGCAGAGGCTAGCCATGCAGAGGTTAGCCATGCAGAGGTTAGCCATGTAGAGGTTAGCCATGTAGAGGTGAGCCATGTAGAGGTGAGCCATGTAGAGGTTAGCCATGTAGAGGTTAGCCATGTAGAGGTTAGCCATGCAGAGGTGAGCCATGTAGAGGTTAGCCATGTAGAAGTTAGCCATGTAGAGGTTAGCCATGTAGAGGTTAGCCATGTAGAGGTTAGCCATGTAGAGGTTAGCCATGTAGAGGTTAGCCATGTAGAGGTTAGCCATGCAGAGGTTAGCCATGCTGAGGTTAGCCATGCAGAGGTTAGCCATGTAGAGGTTAGCCATGTAGAGCTTAGCCATGTAGAGGTTAGCCATGCAGAGGTTAGCCATGCTGAGGTTAGCCATGCAGAGGTTAGCCATGCAGAGGTTAGCCATGCAGAGGTTAGCCATGCTGAGGTTAGCCATGCAGAGGTTAGCCATGCAGAGGTTAGCCATGCAGAGGTTAGCCATGCAGAGGCTAGCCATGCAGAGGTTAGCCATGCAGAGGTTAGCCATGCAGAGGTTAGCCATGTAGAGGTTAGCCATGTAGAGGTTAGCCATGCTGAGGTTAGCCATGCAGAGGTTAGCCATGTAGAGGTTAGCCATGCTGAGGTTAGCCATGTAGAGCTTAGCCATGTAGAGGTTAGCCATGTAGAGGTTAGCCATGCAGAGGTTAGCCATGCTGAGGTTAGCCATGCAGAGGTTAGCCATGCAGAGGTTAGCCATGCAGAGGTTAGCCATGCAGAGGTTAGCCATGCAGAGGTCAGCCATGCAGAGGTTAGCCATGCAGAGGTTAGCCATGTAGAATTTAGCCATGCAGAGGTTAGCCATGCAGAGGTTAGCCATGCAGAGGTTAGCCATGCAGAGGTTAGCATGTAGAGGTTAGCATGTAGAGGTTAGCCACTATGGGTGAGACTGGAGAGCCCATGGCACAGCCGTGGATCTGTCTGTAGAAGTTGCCCCTGAACTGAAAGTATGTGGTGCTCAGACAGATCTCCAGAAGTTGGCAGATGTGGTCAGGAGTGAGCTGGTAATTATAACACTTTATTTCATGTTACGACTGTAATTGGAATTTACAGTGTGGGCTGAGAGGGAACTCTGCCAGGAAGAAGCTCCGACTCCAAAAGAAACATCAAAAAGCCAGATTGGAGTTTGCAAATAAAAAAAGGATAAAGATTTACATTTTTGGAGACACATCCTGGTCACGTTTGGAGGAAAAAGGCTGAATCTTGCAGCCTGACAACAGCATCCCAACTGTGAAATACGGGGGTGTCAGCATCATGCTGTGGGGTTGTTTTACTGCGGGAGGAACTGGTGCACTTCACAAAATAGATGACATCATGAAGAAAGGAATCACATTAATGAAATCTCTTTTAAACAAAATGTATCGCTACGTTATGTTTAAAACCCCACATGACTGATGAGTCACATTGGTCACATGTTGGTCTGGCCCCTGAATGCATGGAATGTCAGGAATATTATGATGTGTAGAGACTGGATAGGTACATTTCACAGGCAATTTTTGTAATTTGTAATTATGTTTTTTTTTTTGCGTTTGGTTGTATGTTGTATATTTTAATTGTGGGTCCCTGTCCTTAAGCTTTGCGCTTCTTGGGATTCGCTTTTGCAAAACGAACCTCAATATCAACAAAACTGAATGATATAAATTGTCACGTTTTGTAAATAAATAATATGTGGAAAAATTGTACGAACATCTCAAGAGCCAGGAAGTTAAAGCTTGGACAGACGGGTCTTCCAAATGGACAATGACCCAAAGCCAAACTGCCAAACTTGTTACAAAGTGACTTAAGGAAAACAAAGTCAATGTTTTGAAGTGACCATCACAAAGTCCTGATCTCAGTCCAGTTTAAATGTACGGGCAGAGCTGAAAAGGCATAGGCATGCAAGGTGGCCTACAAATGTGTCTCAGTTACACCACTTCTGTTTGGAGGAATGGACCAAAACTCATCCAACTATTGTGAGAAGCTCGTGGAGGGAAAACCAAAACGTTTGACCCAAAATATAAAGTTTAAAGGCAATTCTACCAAATATGAATGAAATCTATGTAAACGTTTGGTTTTGTAATAAGTAATAACAAAAATTATAGAAACAAGCAACAGCAACTGAGAACACAAGTCACTCCCCAGGACTTGTTTCATCTCGCTGATGTTGTATATCTTCATAAATGCAGCCGCCTACAGGAACAGCTTCATAACATGACCTCCAGTTAAATACCTGCGGCGCCGCCTGCTGGCAGGAGGAGACACCACAGGCGCCATATCACAAAAACAGCACGGAATACATAAAACATCCATTCAACATCTGTATAAATATATTATTGGCATCAGAAGTAGAGAATATCATTTCAGTGTTAATGACATTACAGGTTAAACGGTTCCAGCAGGCTGTGTTTGGAGTCTCAGATACAGGCGATATATTTGGCCTGTCTGAGCAACGATGACCTTCCTTTAGGACTTTACTGGAATAAAACCAAAACAAACACACGTCGTCCTCAAACAGCTGATCAGTTTTGCAACAGGAACGGTTTCCTTGGCGACCACTAGAGTTCTTATGAGCGAAGGTTCCAGAACTGCTCTAAGTTTAACCAGTATTGAATATTCACAAATCAAAGTGTTTCGGAGGCTCCAGTCTGAGCCAAAGCTAAAGGAGCAAACACATCAGAGCAGGAACTTATTCTTTATGTCGGGTTATCCATCCATCCATCTTCTTCCACTTGTCCATTGCCGGGTCGTGGGGGCAGCTGTTGGAGCTGCACCAGCCCCTATAGCGCCCCCTGCAGGTGGTGGGTCCACAGAAGGACGGCCTCATGGTTCTAACCGGGCCTGTTGGTCTCTCATAAGGGGCTTCTGAACCGCTCTTTGTCTGACGCGTCACCTATAGGACCTGTTTGCCCTGGGAGACCCTACCAGGGGCACGAAGCCCCCGACCACAGAGCTCCAGGATCACTCAGGTCAAACCCTCCCCCCACGTTAAGGGGGGGCTCCAGGAGGGGATATCGGTTTATCATTCAGAGAAAAGGAAGTAACAAAGGACATTTCTTTATCAGATCTGAAGAGCTTAGGTTTAAGATTAATTCATCACAAAACCTTTGGGAATGTCTTCACCCTGTAGGAACCGTGTCATGATGGGGGTTTAGGTGTCCTGGGTTTGGTTTGTTTCTCCCGTGTCCTGGTCTGTGTCTCTGTCTTGTGTTTATTTTGACAGTCTTAGTCTGTGTCTGTGTCGTCCTGCTTTCCCTTCCTCCTGTTGATTACCTGCCCCGCCCTGATGTGTTACACCTGTTCCCCATTGCCCTTGTGTGTGTGTGTGTGTGTGTGTGCGTGTGTGTGTGTATATTCCCCTGTGTTCTCACTGGCCGTTGTCGGGTCATTGTCGTCGTTGTCGTGTGGTTCTGTCAGTCTTGTTCCTCGGAGTTGTGCTTATCTGGACGTCCTCAGGTCAGTTTCTCTTTTCTACTTGAACGTGCCATTAAAGTTGAGTTTTTCTTTGAGCTGCTCTGTATTTTGGGTCTGTCTCTCGCACCTCACCCCCCCCCCCCCCCCATCTCCCCCTACCATGACAAACCGATAACGTAATAACGATGATGTTATTGGCCGGTACAGTTTGATGGGCGGGTTTTTCTTCTGTTTTGGATTTTACTGCTTTTCGTTTGTTTTGTGTTTTTTCTTTTTTCACTTGAGGTCACTTTGTCGCAGCTCACGTACACCGGACCACGACGGTGAAGCCGGTCTTATGACTGAAAGGTCGCTGGTTCCAATCCATGCTCCCACAAGTGCATTACAACGCTGTGCCCTTGGGCAAGGCACTTCACCCCCTGCCTGTGTGTGAATGTGGTGCATGTGAGAGTGAGTGGTTGGAGGTGGACAAGTGTATCTGAGGCTTCTTCCACCGCTGGTACAATGATACTGGATATATATATATATATATATATATATATTATCTTTTAAACCTATTTGCAAATTCTACTGAAAAAATCTTTCAATTTTTGCTACAGACGACTATTGTAGCCACAGCTGCCCTGGGCAGGCTGCCAAACGGTGCCATTGGCCTCTCCGACCACTGCCACTCACTCACACATTCATACATGTGAGTGCAGTGTCTTGCCCAAGGACACGGCAACTTCATGCATTAGTCTGAGGAGGGACTCTCTTTCCTCTGAGCCCCCGTCAGAGGAAAAGGCCAGTGAGGCCCGACGAGTGACCGGGCGTGAGAAAAGAAAACCTGATCATGTGTTTTTGAAATGAATTAAAATGTGTTTCATATTGGCTGAATTTATTACATTTGTGGACGATTTTCCTACACGCACACGGGACCCAATCCTGTTCATCGGGGCCAGTTTGATTATTTTTAAATCCTGGGCAGGAGTGATTTCACTTTTTAAGCTGTTTTACCTGAAGCTAGTTCCAGCTCCATTGTTTACCGTTACCATGGGAACAGCTGCAGTGGAGTGATATATGTACCTGTGATTTAACTGTTTCCGGGCCAGGTGAACCACTTGTTGTTGGTTCTTCACAAAAAAATACAGTTTTATATCTTTATGTTTGAAGCCTGAAATGTGGCAAAAGGTCGAAAAGTTCAAGGGGGTCAAATACTTTCGCAAGGCAGTGTATCCCTTTGTTACTCTACACCTTTATTACTCTACACCGTAAACAAACCGTTCTCTTGAATTACCTACACGTGGAACTGAACAAGTACGACAAAAACGATAACACCGGCAAAATGAAACGGTCCTGAACAACGGCCACAGGAACGGGCGGTTCTGTGAGATGTTCTCTGTTCTATTTTACTACATTTATTTTTCTTTTGTCCCTAGTTTGTGTTTTTATGCGTCGGGGCCAAAAGGGAATTTCTATCAATTATTTTTACTCGAGTAAGACACAGATACTTTATTATGACGTTACTCAAGTAGAAGTAAAAGTACCGTATGCTAAAACTACTCTAGTGCAGTTTCTTCACACTGATGATGTTTCTCCTGGAGGTAAACCCAGTGTGATGCCGCATGTGTCCAGCAGAGGGCGCTGTTCTCCCACACACCGTTCTCCAACAGCTTCATGATCTTCAGCTTTACTCTCTTTAGTCTCCGGCCTGTGTCCCAGACAAAGACTCTGTTGCTCTTTTCTCCCGGAGTCTGAGGGAGACGTTCAGCAGAGGAACCAGGAGGAGGAGCCGAGGAAGAGATGAATATTTGATGGTCTTTGCAGCGTCGGTGTTGATTAGTGAAACACTCAGGGCTGAGCAGAAACGGATCCACAAACATCTGTCACATTCTGTAAAGGTTTAAAGCACAAAACTAAACACAAACATATATTATTGCAGGTCACATTGAACATTGAAACACCTTTAAGGAACTTCTGACCTTCTGCAGTTGTGCTCAAACGTTTACATTTCCTGGCAGATGTTTTTTTTCATTCATAGTGAATTTCCCTCAATAACTGGAAGGACATTTTTCTGATGCAAAGAAGAACCGAGAGAGAACTTCACGTCAGGACTCGGTGGAGCTGTTTCCAGGAGCACAGTGAGGAGGCTCTGGAGGAAACATGAGTCTCCAGAAGAAAGACGTTACTTCACAAAGTCAAATTACAAAACGCCAAACACAGAGACGAGACTCAGCATTTATGAAACATCTGGAATGATGAAACTGAAATAAACCATACACGGTACATCTGGAGGATGGACCAGGCCTGCTCTCCAGGGAAACGTGGAGGTGGAGCGCTGGTGTTTGAGGATGAACTTGGTCCAAAGAGATTTCAGGATGAAAGCAGCGTTTTAAAGAAAACTAGAGGAAAAGTGTCTCATCGGCCTGGAGGACACACCTGGAGGACACACACCTGGAGGACACACCTGGAGGACACACCTGGGACACACCTGGAGGACACACCTGGAGGACACACCTGGAGGACACACCTGGAGGACACACCTGGAGGACACACCTGAAAGACACACCTGGAGGACACACCTGGAGGACACACACCTGGAAGACACACACCTGGAGGACACACCTGGAAGACACACCTGGAGGACACACCTGGAAGACACACCTGGAGGACACACACCTGGAGGACACACCTGGAGGACACACCTGGAGGACGCACACCTGGAGGGGACACACACCTGGAGGGGACACACCTGGACGTTCCAACAAGACAACGATCCAAAACACAGGTCGACCTCTCACTGGCTCCAGCAGAATAAAGTGAAGGTCCTGTTAGTTCCATCTCAGTCTGACCTCAGTATCATTGAGCCACTGAGGGGAGATCTCACACAGTTCATGGAGACAGACCAGGAACTCACAGGAACTTAGAGGAACTTACAGGACCTGGAGGCTTTAAGAAGATCGAGCCGCTTCACCATCAGATCTTTAACAGAAGCTTCTCCACAAAGACTCAGAGAAACACAGGACTAAGAACTGAGTGAACTTTAGATCAGGGTCACTTTGGTTCTTTGTTTTTCATTATGATTTAAAAATAATAAACTCCGTTGTTTCACACAAACACTAACTATGAGTGAGAACTGAACTCTCCCCCTCCCTCCTGCTCCAGGATTACATCTCCTGGTCCTCAGGATTATCTCCGTCACGGCTCCTTCGCTCCGTCTGCACCTCGTGAATGATTCAGCGCTGGTCCCCCCCCCCCCCTCTCGAACCCCCCCTTTCTCCCCCCCCCCCCCCCCCCTCCTCCATCTGGAGAACCCCCTCAGTAATTGTCCCGTGTCCTCGTCTCGATGTGAGTTCCTCTGATTGGAGCTTCAGACGTGAGCTTGGACCCCCCCGCGCTCGCGTTACTCCGCCACAAGGGGGCGACGGTCACTGCTGGATCTTCAGTCACTGCTCCATGTGTCATTGTGAAGGTTCAGCTGTTAGTCCTGAGCCGCAGGTCGAGGAAACCTGGCTGCCGTCAGTCTCCTGTGATCCTCTGAAACGGTGCAGCTCCTCCCTGGTGTTTCAGAGCGTGGTGTCCTGCACTGGTCAGCTCCTTCCTCTGCCTCCTGTGCAGCTCCCTCCGCTCCACAACAGTCCCCATCTCCTGAGAAGAGCTGAGGAACCGAGTGCATTTTCCCCAACTTGGCTTTACCCAAATCTAAAGCTTCTTGACGGAAGTCCACAGGCCACAGTAACGCCTCATTTGAAAGCTAAGACCTACAAAACTGATCCTCACTGGGACTTTATTGGTCATTAAACAACTGTACAACAAACTGTGTCTGCATTTGACCCGTCAGGAGCAGTGTGCGACCCGTCAGGAGTAGTGGGCGGCCCGTCAGGAGCAGTGAGCGACCCGGTCAGGAGCAGTGAGCGACCCGGTCAGGAGCAGTGGGCGGCCCATCAGGAGTAGTGAGCGGCCCGTCAGGAGCAGTGGGCGGCCCGTCAGGAGCAGTGAGCGACCCGTCAGGAGCAGTGAGCGACCCGTCAGGAGCAGTGAGCGACCCGGTCAGGAGCAGTGAGCGACCCGGTCAGGAGCAGTGGGCGGCCCATCAGGAGTAGTGAGCGGCCCGTCAGGAGCAGTGGGCGGCCCGTCAGGAGTAGTGGGCGGCCCGTCAGGAGCAGTGAGCGACCCGGTCAGGAGCAGTGAGCGACCCGGTCAGGAGCAGTGGGCGGCCCGTCAGGAGTAGTGAGCGGCCCGTCAGGAGCAGTGGGCGGCCCGTCAGGAGCAGTGAGCGACCCGTCAGGAGCAGTGAGCGACCCGGTCAGGAGTAGTGGGCGGCCCGTCAGGAGCAGTGGGCGGCCCGTCAGGAGCAGTGGGCGGCCCGTCAGGAGTAGTGGGCGGCCCGTCAGGAGCAGTGAGCGACCCGGTCAGGAGCAGTGAGCGACCCGGTCAGGAGCAGTGGGCGGCCCATCAGGAGTAGTGAGCGGCCCGTCAGGAGCAGTGGGCGGCCCGTCAGGAGCAGTGAGCGACCCGTCAGGAGCAGTGAGCGACCCGTCAGGAGCAGTGGGCGGCCCGTCAGGAGCAGTGGGCGACCCGGTCAGGAGCAGTGAGCGACCCGGTCAGGAGCAGTGAGCGACCCGGTCAGGAGCAGTGGGCGGCCCGTCAGGAGCAGTGGGCGGCCCGTCAGGAGCAGTGGGCGGCCCGTCAGGAGCAGTGGGCGGCCCGTCAGGAGTAGTGGGCGGCCCGTCAGGAGTAGTGGGCGGCCCGGTCAGGAGCAGTGAGCGACCCGGTCAGGAGCAGTTAGCGACCCGTCAGGAGCAGTGAGCGACCCGGTCAGGAGTAGTGGGCGGCCCGTCAGGAGTAGTGAGCGACCCGGTCAGGAGTAGTGGGCGGCCCGTCAGGAGTAGTGGGCGGCCCGGTCAGGAGCAGTGGGCGGCCCGGTCAGGAGCAGTGGGCGGCCCGTCAGGAGTAGTGGGCGGCCCGTCAGGAGTAGTGGGCGGCCCGGTCAGGAGTAGTGGGCGGCCCGGTCAGGAGCAGTGGGCGGCCCGTCAGGAGCAGTGAGCGACCCGGTCAGGAGCAGTGGGCGGCCCGTCAGGAGCAGTGGGCGGCCCGTCAGGAGCAGTGGGCGGCCCGTCAGGAGCAGTGAGCGACCCGGTCAGGAGTAGTGGGCGGCCCGTCAGGAGCAGTGGGCGGCCCGTCAGGAGCAGTGGGCGGCCCGTCAGGAGCAGTGGGCGACCCGGTCAGGAGCAGTGGGCGACCCGGTCAGGAGCAGTGGGCGACCCGGTCAGGAGTAGTGGGCGGCCCGGTCAGGAGCAGTGAGCGACCCGGTCAGGAGTAGTGAGCGACCCGGTCAGGAGCAGTGAGCGACCCGGTCAGGAGCAGTGGGCGGCCCGTCAGGAGCAGTGGGCGGCCCGTCAGGAGCAGTGGGCGGCCCGTCAGGAGTAGTGGGCGGCCCGGTCAGGAGCAGTGAGCGACCCGGTCAGGAGCAGTTAGCGACCCGTCAGGAGCAGTGAGCGACCCGGTCAGGAGTAGTGGGCGGCCCGTCAGGAGCAGTGGGCGGCCCGTCAGGAGCAGTGAGCGACCCGGTCAGGAGCAGTGGGCGGCCCGTCAGGAGCAGTGGGCGGCCCGTCAGGAGTAGTGAGCGACCCGGTCAGGAGTAGTGGGCGGCCCGTCAGGAGTAGTGGGCGACCCGGTCAGGAGTAGTGGGCGACCCGGTCAGGAGTAGTGGGCGACCCGGTCAGGAGCAGTGAGCGGCCCGTCAGGAGTAGTGGGCGACCCGGTCAGGAGTAGTGGGCGACCCGGTCAGGAGCAGTGGGCGGCCCGTCAGGAGTAGTGGGCGACCCGGTCAGGAGCAGTGGGCGGCCCGTCAGGAGTAGTGGGCGACCCGGTCAGGAGTAGTGGGCGGCCCGTCAGGAGTAGTGGGCGACCCGGTCAGGAGTAGTGGGCGACCCGGTCAGGAGTAGTGGGCGACCCGGTCAGGAGCAGTGGGCGGCCCGTCAGGAGTAGTGGGCGACCCGGTCAGGAGTAGTGAGCGACCCGGTCAGGAGTAGTGGGCGGCCCGTCAGGAGTAGTGGGCGACCCGGTCAGGAGTAGTGGGCGACCCGGTCAGGAGTAGTGGGCGACCCGGTCAGGAGCAGTGAGCGGCCCGTCAGGAGCAGTGAGCGACCCGGTCAGGAGCAGTGAGCGACCCGGTCAGGAGTAGTGGGCGACCCGGTCAGGAGCAGTGGGCGACCCGGTCAGGAGCAGTGGGCGGCCCGTCAGGAGCAGTGAGCGACCCGGTCAGGAGTAGTGGGCGGCCCGTCAGGAGCAGTGGGCGGCCCGTCAGGAGCAGTGGGCGACCCGGTCAGGAGTAGTGGGCGGCCCGTCAGGAGCAGTGGGCGACCCGGTCAGGAGTAGTGGGCGGCCCGGTCAGGAGCAGTGGGCGGCCCGGTCAGGAGCAGTGGGCGGCCCGTCAGAAGCAGTGGGCGGCCCGTCAGGAGCAGTGGGCGGCCCGTCAGGAGCAGTGAGCGACCCGGTCAGGAGCAGTGGGCGGCCCGTCAGGAGCAGTGGGCGGCCCGTTAGGAGTAGTGGGCGGCCCGGTCAGGAGTAGTGAGCGACCCGGTCAGGAGTAGTGGGCGACCCGGTCAGGAGTAGTGGGCGGCCCGTTAGGAGCAGTGAGCGACCCGGTCAGGAGTAGTGAGCGACCCGGTCAGGAGTAGTGAGCGACCCGGTCAGGAGTAGTGGGCGACCCGGTCAGGAGCAGTGAGCGACCCGGTCAGGAGTAGTGGGCGACCCGGTCAGGAGTAGTGGGCGGCCCGTCAGGAGCAGTGGGCGGCCCGTCAGGAGCAGTGGGCGACCCGGTCAGGAGTAGTGGGCGGCCCGTCAGGAGCAGTGGGCGACCCGTCAGGAGCAGTGAGCGACGGCAGATGTGGAGCCGGACGGATGAACAGAACTGGGTCAAAGGTCTTTAGGTTTGGAGTTTAGTGAAAAGAACTCGTGTCACTTTTTTAAATCACGTTAAAGTTTTTTCTTTTTTATGATTATATGATTTAATTATTAAATGTTTATTTGATTAAATTAAATAAAAGAAACACGTGGCTGGAAGATTCAGCCGTGGCACAAACTCCCTCACAGAGAACGGCCCGTCCAGGTGGGAATCGAACCCGGGACCTTCTAGCTGTGACGCACGAGCCCTAATAACGTGGCTGGAGTTTGAAGATTTAATTCTGTAAATAAATTTAAACATAAATAAATAAATAAACCACTGACTTTTTTTGTCACGTTTTTATCACTTTTACATCGTTTTTGTCGCTATTCTGACACTTATTACACGCACACACACACACACACACACACACGCACGCACACATACGTGGTTTTATGGTTTATGTTGACCTTTTGGAAAAACCAACCCTGGTGTGGTTTAAGAGGACTATGGTTTCCCAAGGTCCTAGAGAGATAAGCTCTGGATAGACTAACTGTAAAAAATCTGAAAAAAATTTAGGTCTATTTAACATCCTTGTATCAGCTACGGTTGTCTATACACAGCCACCGACCAGAAGGTGGTTCATGAGGACCAAAGATGAATTATGAGGACTTTAAACATAACTGAACCACAATTCCCCTATGAGAGACCAACAGGCCCGTTTGGAACCATGAGGCCGTCCTTCCGTGGACCCACCACCTGCAGGAGGAGCCATAGGGGACTGGTGCTATGTGATTTGGGCAGCTCCAACGGCTGCCTCCACGACCCGGCAACGGACAAGTGGGAGAAAATGGATGGATGGATGAACCACAATTAGAGGCTGGAAAAGTTTTAATGTTCTTCATACATACACTCCATGCTTATCCATCTTTTACCTTTAGTTGTCTTTTACGTGCTAGTCCACGATTTCTCACAAAGTCTCTTATATTCTGCAGTGTTCTCTGACTTAAGGCCATTTCTGCTTGCTTACACTGAGTTACTTCATTTTTTGTGGCCAGTTTTCCTCTCTTGATGTGTTTTTTAAAATGCCGCATTACAGCTGCTTCTTCAGTCTTTGACCATGCTCTTTTTGTCACTCTGCGTTTTGGTCCAGGTTGCTTTGCAGGCCTCTGTGCTGCCTCTGAAAAGGAAAATTAGGAATTAATTTAAACAAAACAATGTGAATAAGTCAGAGCAAGACTACTACAAGAGTAAACAGAAGAACTTGCCTTCAAAATCAGAGGTATCTCCATCAGCTATGTCGATCGGGTCATCATCTATAACCACAGTTGCCGCTTGTTTCTCAGCAGAGTCCCCCGTGTCACTGTGACTCTCCTCTTCGGCCTCATCTGCACTGATGGGAATTTCATCTAAAAACAAAAGGGGGATTCAATTCAATCAGCCCGCTCCTAAAGCCACCAGGCCTGGGAAAACTCACCAAGGCTGGGGCTAAGATCCCCAGCCGGCTCCTAAAGCTACCAGCCCCGCACCAACATCCACCACAATGACCCACCCTCTACTCCACTTACACTACCCGGCTCAGGGCACTCCAACCCGGGCCTACGTGCACACACTCGCCCCCCTGGCTCCTCTGGACCTCCTCTGACCAGCCTGCTCCTAAAGCTACCAGCCCCGCACCAACATCCACCACAATGACCCACCCTCTACTCCACTTACACTACCCGGCTCAGGGCACTCCAACCCCGGCCTACGTGCACACACTCGCCCCCCTGGCTCCTCTGGACCTCCTCTGACCAGCCTGCTCCTAAAGCTACCAGCTCCGCACCAACATCCACCACAATGACCCACCCTCTACTCCACTTACACTACCCGGCTCAGGGCACTCCTACCCCGGCCCTACATGCACACCCAGATAAGAGATACATTTAACAAACCTTCAAGTTCAATCTCCTCCAGCGTCTTTCCTTTTAGCGAGGAAATGGATCCCTTCTCCATTAAAAGCAATACTTTGGATATCTTTGCAAGTTGTGTTGTTGGAACAGGCAGTCTGTAGAATTCCCTGTGTACGCGGATATCATGTCCAAGGAAGTCTGCCACCTGATCCAGCTCATTCTCCTGGAGGTTTAAGACTTGAGATAGCGTGGCCACATGTTTCCTGAGACCCGTCGACCGGAGGTGCTCGGGGTACTTTGTGTCGCACTGTGTGGAGAAACGTCTCAGGCAGTCACTTCCTCTATAATGGGTTGGTGCTTTGGGTCGTGCAAATAAGAATGGGTTTGAGGGAGACACACCACATTCTTTCCTCTTATTTGTGAGTAGTGTAAGACCATTGACAACAGGTCGGGGGAGAAGAACTGCAACTTTTCTCCCTCTTTTACCCATAATTTCCACGCGACTTAGATACCGGCAGAGCTTCTTTTCTGTGTCCGATAAACCAAGGCTTACATCCGCATGAAGTTGTTGATTATCCCTCTCCAGAAAATGTTTCAGAGGCATTTTGGAAACCTCTCCAGCTCGCCGACGGTTGAACACAATGATTTGTGTGAGCAACACCATGGCAAGACGGGCATAAGTTTGAGCATCATCTGTTTCTTGCAGTTTGCTTGTGGCCTCTTCTGCTGCCTTTTCCAAAAACTTGTGAAGTTTCACAACATCTTCAGTGAATGGTAAGGTTAACGGTTTATTAAACTTGGCATCACTCAGTGTGTTAAGGGCATTGTGAGATACATATTCTTTCCACTTGGTACTGAGCAACTTCTTAAATGTTTCAGTATACTTCACCAGCTTCTCATCTTCTGCCATCAAGCCCCGGCAGTGGATGATGTCGCAGATCTTATTCAGTGTGTGGCCGAGTTTAAGAGCAAGGCTCGGGGTTTTGTACGAAAGATTGTCATCATTAAAACCTGCTACCTTTTTGACCGCTTGCACCACTTTCTCAAAGTTTGCAGGCCTAACAGCATCTTCCAGGGTCGGCACAGAGAAATCTGTCCGCAAGCACAGCAGCAGACGTCCCACTTCTCTCAGTTTTTGTCTTATGTATTCATACTTTGTTGTATCTTGTCCATGAATGTTGTAAAGTGACTGGGCAAACTGGAGAATACAGAAGTCATTTCGCACAACTGATCCAACTTCATCCACGTTCATAACACTGAGAAGCTTCCAAACCCCACCCGAGATTTGCGCACATAAGGCGGCATCCTGAGCTGATGCAGAGCCGAGGATCCTTCTCCTTCCAGACGTCTCTTCTTGGTTTGCATCTTCGGGTTTGTGAGGGCACCTGCGAGTATGCCTCCATAGTTCTTTGCGGAGAAACATGCCTTGACAATACATGCAGTGAATAAACTTTCCATCCAAAGCTTTTTTTTTGCATCGTCGCTTCACTTTCAATTGCCCTTTCCCACTTTGTAATACTGCTTGATTATGTAAAAAGTTCCCTTTATTCCTAATTTTTTCAATCCGTTTGTTGCGCTCCTTGACATCAGTAAGGGAAAAGACTTGTACAATCTCTGCATTGGTCTTGTGTGTTTTAAGATGTCTCGATATTTTCTTCTGGGGCTTACCGCAGACAAAGCAGTCATTTATGGAACTTGTCCGCTGTGGGTCTCCTCTTTGTGGACCATTCTCTGAATGCAACTCTGAGGTGTATGAAGAACTACCTTGCTGGCTGGTTCCCGGTGCACTAGAAGCAGGAGCAAGACTTGTATCCGACTTTTGTGTCAGCCATATATTTGGATGGGGGAGCTCATCTAAATCTTCATCACCCACATAGTCTGGGTCTGAGTCTGGGTTGTTTTTTTCTTGTGCCATCTCCTGCCTTTGGTCCTTCCCAGTGTCACTCTGAAAGATAAACAGACAATACTTGAACCTACAAAGAACCACCCAGGCTGGGGCTAAGTTCCACAGCCAGCTCCTAAACCCAATACCCCGGTCCCCAACTCATCAGGGCCGGGGAAAACTCACCAAGGCTGGGGCTAAGTTCCACAGCCAGCTCCTAAACCCAATACCCCGGTCCCCAACTCATCAGGGCCGGGGAAAACTCACCAAGGCTGGGGCTAAGTTCCACAGCCTGCTCCTAAAGCTACCAGCCCCGCACCGACATCCACCACAATGACCCACCCTCTACTCCACTTACACTACCCGGCTCAGGGCACTCCTACCCCGGCCTACGTGCACACACTCGCCCCCCTGGCTCCTCTGGACCTCCTCTGACCAGCCTGCTCCTAAAGCTACCAGCTCCGCACCGACATCCACCACAATGACCCACCCTCTACTCCACTTACACTACCCGGCTCAGGGCACTCCTACCCCGGCCTACGTGCACACACTCGCCCCCCTGGCTCCTCTGGACCTCCTCTGACCAGCCTGCTCCTAAAGCTACCAGCTCCGCACCGACATCCACCACAATGACCCACCCTCTACTCCACTTACACTACCCGGCTCAGGGCACTCCTACCCCGGCCTACGTGCACACACTCGCCCCCCTGGCTCCTCTGGACCTCCTCTGACCAGCCTGCTCCTAAAGCTACCAGCCCCGCACCGACATCCACCACAATGACCCACCCTCTACTCCACTTACACTACCCGGCTCAGGGCACTCCTACCCCGGCCTACGTGCACACACTCGCCCCCCTGGCTCCTCTGGACCTCCTCTGACCAGCCTGCTCCTAAAGCTACCAGCTCCGCACCGACATCCACCACAATGACCCACCCTCTACTCCACTTACACTACCCGGCTCAGGGCACTCCTACCCCGGCCTACGTGCACACACTCGCCCCCCTGGCTCCTCTGGACCTCCTCTGACCAGCCTGCTCCTAAAGCTACCAGCTCCGCACCGACATCCACCACAATGACCCACCCTCTACTCCACTTACACTACCCGGCTCAGGGCACTCCTACCCCGGCCTACGTGCACACACTCGCCCCCCTGGCTCCTCTGGACCTCCTCTGACCAGCCTGCTCCTAAAGCTACCAGCCCCGCACCGACATCCACCACAATGACCCACCCTCTACTCCACTTACACTACCCGGCTCAGGGCACTCCTACCCCGGCCTACGTGCACACACTCGCCCCCTTGGCTCCTCTGGACCTCCTCTGACCAGCCTGCTCCTAAAGCTACCAGCTCCGCACCGACATCCACCACAATGACCCACCCTCTACTCCACTTACACTACCCGGCTCAGGGCACTCCTACCCCGGCCTACGTGCACACACTCGCCCCCCTGGCTCCTCTGGACCTCCTCTGACCAGCCTGCTCCTAAAGCTACCAGCTCCGCACCGACATCCACCACAATGACCCACCCTCTACTCCACTTACACTACCCGGCTCAGGGCACTCCTACCCCGGCCTACGTGCACACACTCGCCCCCCTGGCTCCTCTGGACCTCCTCTGACCAGCCTGCTCCTAAAGCTACCAGCCCCGCACCGACATCCACCACAATGACCCACCCTCTACTCCACTTACACTACCCGGCTCAGGGCACTCCTACCCCGGCCTACGTGCACACACTCGCCCCCCTGGCTCCTCTGGACCTCCTCTGACCAGCCTGCTCCTAAAGCTACCAGCTCCGCACCAACATCCACCACAATGACCCACCCTCTACTCCACTTACACTACCCGGCTCAGGGCACTCCTACCCCGGCCTACGTGCACACACTCGCCCCCCTGGCTCCTCTGGACCTCCTCTGACCAGCCTGCTCCTAAAGCTACCAGCTCCGCACCGACATCCACCACAATGACCCACCCTCTACTCCACTTACACTACCCGGCTCAGGGCACTCCTACCCCGGCCTACGTGCACACACTCGCCCCCCTGGCTCCTCTGGACCTCCTCTGACCAGCCTGCTCCTAAAGCTACCAGCTCCGCACCGACATCCACCACAATGACCCACCCTCTACTCCACTTACACTACCCGGCTCAGGGCACTCCTACCCCGGCCTACGTGCACACACTCGCCCCCCTGGCTCCTCTGGACCTCCTCTGACCAGCCTGCTCCTAAAGCTACCAGCTCCGCACCGACATCCACCACAATGACCCACCCTCTACTCCACTTACACTACCCGGCTCAGGGCACTCCTACCCCGGCCTACGTGCACACACTCGCCCCCCTGGCTCCTCTGGACCTCCTCTGACCAGCCTGCTCCTAAAGCTACCAGCTCCGCACCGACATCCACCACAATGACCCACCCTCTACTCCACTTACACTACCCGGCTCAGGGCACTCCTACCCCGGCCTACGTGCACACACTCGCCCCCCTGGCTCCTCTGGACCTCCTCTGACCAGCCTGCTCCTAAAGCTACCAGCTCCGCACCGACATCCACCACAATGACCCACCCTCTACTCCACTTACACTACCCGGCTCAGGGCACTCCTACCCCGGCCCTACATGCACACACTCGCCCCCCTGACTCCTCTGGACCTCCGGGGACACACAGCCCACATCTCGGACCCACTCTTAAGCACCCCTCCTCGGACTACACCCCCCAACTCATCCAGGCCGGGGAAAACTCACCAAGGCTGGGGCTAAGTTCCACAGCCAGCTCCAAAACCCAATAGCCCGGTCCCCATATCATCCAGCCCGGGGATAAATCCTCCAGGCCGGGGCTAAGTTCCATTCAGAAAATACTTGATAACGTATATTTAACAAGGACTAGATACTTACCAATATATTTTCTTGTCTTCTTTGGAGTGAACTTTCTCTTGGTCCTTCTTCTTCGCATTACCATTAGATGTCTTCCGAAATCACTCAACATGCCCGGACACATATCCCGCACGTGTCCCCATAAAGAACCAATCACAATGGAGCCTTCAATACCGCCAGAGTAGGGTAGGGGGAGCACATCATACACTCCATACACAAGAAGTCAGGTTGGGGTATTATATGGACGTCAAATAAACTTTCAATTTATGGTCTTTAAAAGCTAAGAATTTAAAAAAACTTGATATGTGCATGATATATTATCATTGAGCATTAAAAGGACTTCAGAAAAACAATGAAATTATGCTCTTTATATGCTAAAAATGAAAATACAAAATCTTGGTTTATGAGGACCGTAGCATAGTCCTGCTAATCCCCTTAGGTTCTCGTAGTGCTGGTGAGTAGTCAGGTCAATTGGCTCCATAAACCATATATACAGACACACACACACACACACACACACACACACACACACACACACACACACACACAGTCTGAGTAACGCCTCATTTGAAAGCTAAGACCAAACTGAGCCTAAATCGCCCTGTAAACAGTGACCGGAGCAACTAAACAAAAACTCAACACAAAAGTGAAATGTGCCTAAGACCCTAACCCTAACCCAAGGATCCGTTTTGTAGGTCTTAGCTTTCAAATAAAGGGAACTCCATAGGCTGTAAACTCCAGTCAAGAAGCTTCTAGATTTGGGTAAAGCTGAACTGAAGCCCTGAGAATCATTCAGAGGATAAACCACAACCAAACACCAACATACTCCATATTCTTACTTAAGTAAAAGTATCGGATCAAAATGTTACTTAAGTAAAAGTACAAAGTGTGTAAAATGTGCGAGAGAAAAAGTGAAAGTATTTAAGAGTTTAATGTGCAGGATTTTTCTACATCATTTCAATCCAACCCGGACTAAACCAGTTCATACTTTTACTTTTAAAAATGTAATGGAGTAGAAAGTACAGATACAGGCTCTAAAATGTAGTAAAAGTAAAAAGTATTCATGATAAAATGTACTTAAGTAAAAAAGTATCTATAATTTGTACTTTTTACTTGTACTTTTTTTACTTAGTTACTTTCCACCACTGAAAAAATGTGACAAAATCCCTGCAACAAAAATCATCATCAGTTATGTCGTTCTTAGCTTTCAAATGAGGCGTCACACTGGCCTAAAGGCGGCAGGCTCCGGTCCAGAAGCTTTTCCAAAATGTGCTCGGTTACAATAAGTACTCTAAATACCAGTATTTAGTTACACTGGAGGATCGTTCTCTGTACGTCATACAGGTGTGACGGGGACACAGAGGGGGGGACACAGGGGGGGACAGGGGGGGACACAGGGGGGGACACAGGAGGACAGGAGGACAGGAGCTCAGTCTAAAGAGTCCGGTGGAATTTCTTTTCTTCTCCTTTCCTCTAAACCCACGCGGGACAACCATATTTGGCATCTCCTCTGACGCACCCCCCTCCACACCGTCCAATCAGCGCGGAGTGGGCGCGGTCACGATGACGTACGCGATGCCCTTATTTGGTGCTCGCCCTCTCCCCCGCCTCCCCCTCCGCGGAGTCTCCCCCGGGGATTCCCCTCGCCCTGTGGCCGGGAGAAGAGGCTCTCCGCCGGGACGCTGGAGGGAGGGGAGAGCGGGGGAGAGGAGGGGAGGAGAGGGGGGGGGGGGGACTAGAGCACCGCGCGCGCTGCCCTGCCCTCCTCCTCCTCCGTCTAATCTCTCCATTTTACTCCCTTTTGAAGCTTGTTTTTTATCCCCCCACTTTTCATTTCTCCGCCGCCGCCGCCGCGCAGCTCCAAACGCCGCTGTGATCCCGGACTGCTCCCCGCTCTGAGGCGCTCCGAAGGCGGCCGCCGCTCTCCAGCTCGCACCGCTCCATCCCTCACCCCGCCCCGCGTCCCGGCTGCTGCTTTTGCATTTTTTTGGAAGGGGCGCGTTCTCGAGGAGCCAAGGAGGGAAAAAAAAAAAAAGGAACAAGAGCCCCCTGCACGCGAGCCCCGCTGGGAGCGCGGAACGAGACCGAGGACCCGGGACTCTGGGACCTGCACGCGCTAATCCGAGGTGGTCCGCGCTTCTCGCGCTTCGGGGGGATTTGGCACGACTTTGGACGCGTTTCTTGGACGTGATCCCTGGAGCCTTTTACGCCCAAGAAGAGGCTGCTGCGGCGAGACCCGTTTTTTTACGCGCATTTTCCCCCAAAAGAATCAAACCCCAGATTCACACTTGGGCGCGTTTCAAGCGTTTCAAGCGTTTCGATTTGAAACACGCGCGAGACTTTCTGTCACCCTTTAGTGAAGCAACGGGACACAATCAGACTCTTTTCTTTTTTTATCACGAAAGCGTGACATTTACGCACGGCTATTTTAACGCAGTAAATCAACCAAACCTGCAGAATATATTTCCAGGTGATATTTGAGATTTAAACCCGTGTTTCGGTGAAGCCGGTCCGTTAATCCCGGTCTGAAGCCGCGGCGGAGAGAAGGCAGAGAAGCCGAACCGCGCGTTTCTCCTCGGAGGATTTTTCTTCTTCTTCCCGCTTGACTTTTGGTTCTCTTGGTGCTGCGGGGCGATGTTCTCCATCCAGGACGGAATCCCGCGGGGGGGCCTGACCATGAAGGAGGAGCCGCTGCCCACGGGCATGACCCCCGTGCGCGGCTGGATGCAGGGCGCCGGGATCCTGGACGCCAACACCGCGGCGCAGAGGTGAGTCCTGACGGGGGGGAGGAGGGGGAGGGAGAGGGGGGGGGGGGGGCAAACACACACACACGCGCACACACACACACACACACACACACACTGGGGGGTTCAGTCCACACGCGGGAGGACTCGACCCAAAGCTTAATGTGACTAAACCGGGACCGAGGAGTCGTTTGCGCGGCCGTGCGTAAAAGGTTGTATTTAATGACATTCTCGTTTGAAGCAATTAAGCAGCGCCTTTTAGGACCTCCCTGTGGACTAACCCGGGCCAATGCCGATGCTCTGGATTCAACTCAAATGTGCAAAAGCAATGGAGATGATTTACAGTTTAGAAAATGGACGTTTAAAAAAAAAAAATCTAAACCAGGATTGTGTTTTGATAAAGCGCCGCGAAAAGATCCAGATCAATGGAGTTAAGGAGCTGTGCGTAAAGTTCATTCTTACTTTTTAAGGTTTTTATGTCCAGATGAGTTTGAGCCACAACAAACCCATTCCTGAACTTCACAGTGAAAACAGAAGCGCATTTTTTCCAGACCCAAAACGAACCCAAAGACTTTATTGAAGAACTTAGAGGAGAACCTTTTGACCTTTTCTCTGAGAGGCGACCTGCGAACTTCTCTCCACATTTTCACACGATCTCGAGGCTAAACCGCGGCCACACAACGCGCCGAATTATGTCAAAGCACAACGAAGCAGCACGGGAAAGAAACAAAGTCAAATTCAATTCCAAAAGTGCATTTAAGGAACGCGCTTTTACGCACGGCGACACCGGCGCGTTTCCCCCTGATTTACAGCGTGCCAAAACTGAAACCTCATTCAGGATCCCGCGCCACAGTTAATCCAGGAGCTGAACCAGGACGCCCGTGCGTAAAAGCTCCGGACTCGCATCCCGGATTCATAATTTATAAAAACGTGTTCAGACATCGATAAAGCCGGAGCTGAAACCGGACTTTATTCATCCTCATTTTTAGAGTTTAGATCAAAGCGTTTAGAATCAGGATTTTGGAGACAAACTGAGACGCGTGAGGAGAGTTTTCTCCCACAACTTTATCCAAAAAAAAAAATCATGACAAATGAGTTTCACCTTTTCTCTCTTTAACCTGTGATGTTCAGGTTTTATGCAAACATTGATTTCCTTTTTTCCCTCTCAGTTTAGGTGTCTATAATCCAGCTTTCACTACATCTTAATTAAAATTGACTGACAGTGACTGCGCCGTTTACGCACCGCTCTCCAAACGTCACACTTTTGGAGACTTGTTCTAAACGGCATTGGTTCTCAACACCAGCAGTAAAACAGACGCGCTTTAGGTCGACCCTCTCTTAAATAAACCGTTTAAACACAACATTTGTAGTTAACACATCATTACGAGCGCGTGATTAAACAAAGCCACGTTTTTCTCCGGTAATTATTCGAGCTCCTCGCGCATTCAGATTCTCCTTTGGTTTCGGCTCCTGATTAAATCATCTCCTCGGGGCAAGAGCGTAACCCGCAAAAAAAAGGAAAAGGAGAAAAAAAGCGCAGCGCGGTTTGGCTTTTGCTTCTTTTTTTTCTTCTTTTTTTTTAACAAGAAAAACCCGCATCCGTGAATTAGCATCAAACACGGCGGAGGTTCTGGCGCTTTTCCAGCCGCGCCGTGAAAGATTTATGCCCGACAATTAAGCAACAAAACGGGGGCAGTGTCTGCGCTTTTTACGCGCGTTAAACGGGGCACCCGCGGATAGAGAAGGGGGTCTCCGTCACCGAACTGTTGCCTTTACGTTTTTAGGCTCGCGCTCCGAGGGTCAAGATTTAAAACACGCTGGAAAAAAGGAGGAGGTTTTAGAATAAACCTGTTTTCTGTGGAGGAATTTGACCTGAATTACCGTCTTTGTGAAGTGATAATTGCCTCCATTTTGTAGATCAGGTCTGCCGCCGCTGACGCGCCTTTCGAGGAAGAAAACGCGGGATCTGGTGAATTCCTCTGGAGGAATTCTGAAACAAAAGCGGGACATTCCGGGAGGTTTTACATCCGGCAAACGCGCGCTCACCCTCGCCTGATTTTCCAACAATTTACCTGGAATTTCTCTCTTTATTTTTCACACGTCTGCCTTCACACACACGCGGCACACACAACTTCTCCCGCGCGGTAATGGGAATCACACGCTTTTACGCACAATGTTACGCCTTGGATGTCGGGTCTCTTGGTGACATCTCCCCCCCGCGCGTAAACGCTCCATCCTCCCGCTGTCACACACAAACAGGTGCGGTGTGTGAGTGAGGTTTTTTTTTTTTTTGGCCACGGCGGAGTTTCTTCATTCCAAACGCGTCCGCCGCGCGTAAAAGGCGTCTCCGCTCTCGGGGAAGAAAAGAGAATTAAACCTCCACAACTCGCTCCCCTGTAAAAAAAAAAACAAAAACAAAAAAAACGAGTCTCCTAAGTTCCCTGCGCGCGCCCTAAAGTGCCCGGGTTGTGTTTGATTTCGCGCTGATATCAAAGCGCATGATCCAAAGCGGTTTGTTTTATCAAAGCGTTATTACGCAAAGCGCTTTGACGCATCTCGTTAAGTGCGCGGCGCTGAGCCACTAATAACCCACCTACAACTGAACTCATTTGGCTCTAATCTTTACAAGTCATGACAATTGTTTCTGGGTCAATAAAGCAGAAAAAGGATCATTTCCGGTTGTTAACATTTTATTCCTTAATGGTATTTTTTTTGTAGAATGAAAGAGCAGCACGTGGACCAAAGGTTTGTGCGTAAAAAACTCCATGAAAGGAATATTTTAAAACCACACTTCGGTTGAGTTGCTGTGATTCTGGAATGATTTGTTCTTTGGTTAATGACGTTTTACGCACAGCACGCGCACGATTTAAAGTCCTGTCCCCAAAGTTACAACGTGATTCCTCCACTTGGATCACAGGGTTTACGCGGGAATAAAGCGGAGAAACTCTCTCACACACACACACACACACGCACACACACAAACTCACACAAACACACACATGTCACGCAAACTTAAATCGACGCATTCAAGAATCGATACTGGAAATGTCGAACTCTTTGCACCAGATACTTTTTGTATTTGTGATGAATTCCTGACATTAAAGATAAATAAATATATGTAGTTCAGACTCTAAAACTCTGAACATTTAAAGTTTTTAATTCCTTTCATAAACTCTGGAGGATCGTCCGTCCTTCTCTGTAGGACACGAGCCGAAAGAGAGAAACAACCTGACGCTTGAAATGAGACGAAATGCAAAGAATATACATCGGGTCGGCTTTACCCAAATCTAAACATCAACTCGATCAAGCCTCGATACATTAAAGGCACGTGCTCTGTAACGATGATGTCGCGCACACTCAGTGGAGTCATGTGTATCAGGTTCATATGGAATACGACGTTAAGGCGTTTTTGCCGCGATGTCGTATTTGGCATTACCCAAATCTAAAAGCTTCTTCAAATAAGTCATAATGTGACGAACACGCAACAAAAAAAAATAATAAAAGGAGAAAAACATTTTATAAAAAAAAAAGTGACAAAAGAAGCGACTAAACAGTGACGTCCTATAGGCTGTAAACTCCAGTCAAGAAGCTTTAGATTTGGGTTGAGCCGAACAGGAGAAAATGCGCTCGTGTTCTGTCTCTCAGTCTGGCCTCGTGACCAGGTCCAAGTGAAGCTGAACTGACCCGCGGACCTGATGGTCAGAGTTTCTCCCTGAGCTCCGTTTCATCCCCAAAACGTAACGCGCGCGTGACTGAACAGCTGACGCTTTGGGGAAAAGTCCCGGTTCAGCCTTTTAACCTCTTAACCCCCGCCTCAACCGAGCGCGTGAGTCCAGCTCGGTTTCCCCCAGAACTATTTTTGTTGCGTTTTCATCCTGTCGCTTTTTCCCCCAATAAGCTTTTAGATTTGGGTCAAACTGTTACTATCCTGACATCCAGGCATTACCCAAATCTAAAAGCTTCTTGGGGCAAAAAAACAAAAAACAAAACGCCAGAGCTGGGCCTGACCCGTGACGTCTCCTAAAGCGACGTTAGTGGAACAACACAATCATGACAATAGTTGTGTGTGTGCGTGTGTGTGTGTGTGTGTGTGTGTGTGTGTTTGTGATCTTCTAAACACGCGCCTTTCCTGAACAGGGACTGGACGTCACTCACGAGCAGCTTTAAGTTAAAACAACACAAAGTGTGGCTTTAATTCAAGCACTTTTAAACATAAGAAATCATTTTTACGCGGGACAGTTCGGTCCGCACGAGCGCGTTTACAGCGAACCAGACACTCCCGCGCGCGCCTCTGAGTCTGAGTTCTCATTTCACAAACTAAAGCGAGGCACGCGCGGAAATAAAAACACGCTGTTCCGTCCATTGAGCACGTGCCCCAGACTCACCTCGTTATGAAGTCATCATCGTGTCCGTGTTTCCCGGAGACTCCGCGCGTAAAAGTCTCCAAACCCGGACGCGTCACTTCTTTCCTTCACGAACCGCGCGTTTCAGCCTCGGGTCAAAGACTTCACGGATGAACAAAACTCAGGTGGACTTCCTTCAGTTCTTCTCGTCTTCACCGGAGACTTTGACTCTTTTCTAAACGCGCTGCGTCACGTCGGTGCGTAAAACACACATTTGAGCCTAAACCGTGACATCCGACAATCCAAAGCCCCGGCACCAAAACTACAGCGACACCAAACTGGAATTAAAGCTGAACTTCTCCTTCTGCTCGTTCATCAACAGCTCCTCTTCCTCCTCGCGACTCAACGATATTTTAAACATTTGCCCGAAACATCGTAACGTTTCCTTTTCCCACGTTGAGGAAGTGTCGCCCTGCAGTTATTACACATATTATAAGTATATATATTATAAGTATATATAATATAAGTATATATATTATAAGTATATATATTATAAGTATATATATTATAAGTATATATATTATAAGTATTTGTCCTAATACCAGGCCGGTGGGTTTGACTCTTTCCGTTTCCAGACATCGTTTTAATTCAATCACATGAACACTTTTTCCGTAAAGAAAATATTTCTGTTTCATGAATGAAGCTGGAACAACAGTCCGAGAACATGTGTGTGAAGGATGAACACACGCGTTAAATAATCCGAATCCGAATCGTTTTTATTGCCATTGTTTATGAAACATATAAAACATAACTTAGATAAATAATAAACTATAAAAACTTAAAACTATAGACTCTAAGGGGAAGCGTATGACCCAGAACAACAGAGCAGATTACATGCATGAGTTATGAGGCAGCACATCGTAACCTTCAGTGCATTTTCTCCCGTTCAGCTTTACCCAAATCTAAAAGCTCACAGCCTATAGGCCAGAGTAACGCCTCATTTGAAAGCTAAGACCTACGATCCTTTTCCTTGCATTGATGCCGCTTTGTAATGACTTTTTCCACATTTCTTTTTTGTCGCTCTTTGTTGCTTTTTTAATGCTTTTTTTCTAGAAGCGTTTGGATTTGTGAGAAAAGAATAACCGTCTGTTCATAATCTGTTCTTTCAACCCGGCTCATTCAAACTCATTCAGTAAAACACATCAGATGTGCTCAGCTCAGGCGGGGGTTAAGAGGTTAAACAGAGAACGGCTTTGAGATGGAACACACAGGAGGAGCAGCTCTAGATGAATGACATGAGGGAATGTGTTTTCAGTAAAAATAAGGCGTTTATGCATAAAAACGGCCCAACCTGATGAAATCTAAACACAGTGAATAATTAAACATGTTATTGGGTCTTTCTGTTTGTTTCTAGATGAAAGTTCATATGTTAAGAGACCAAACCAAAACCAGAAATGTAAAAAAGTATAACGTTTCTCTGCAGCGTCATCTGCTCGATCTGCTCTCGATCTTCTCTCGATCTGCCCTCGATCTGCCCTCGATCTGCTCTCAATCTGCCCTCGATCTTCTCTCGATCTGCCCTCGATCTTCTCTCGATCTGCCCTCGATCTGCCCTCGATCTGCTCTCAATCTGCCCTCGATCTGCCCTCGATCTGCCCTCGATCTGCCCTCGATCTGCTCTCGATCTTCTCTCGATCTGCCCTCGATCTGCTCTCGATCTTCTCTCGATCTTCTCTCGATCTGCCCTCGATCTGCCCTCGATCTTCTCTCGATCTTCTCTCGATCTGCTCTCGATCTGCTCTCGATCTGCCCTCGATCTGCTCTCGATCTGCTCTCGATCTGCCCTCGATCTGCTCTCGATCTTCTCTCGATCTGCCCTCGATCTGCTCTCGATCTGCCCTCGATCTTCTCTCGATCTGCCCTCGATCTTCTCTCGATCTGCTCTCGATCTGCCCTCGATCTGCTCTCGATCTGCCCTCGATCTGCTCTCGATCTTCTCTCGATCTGCTCTCGATCTGCTCTCGATCTGCTCTCACTCTGCCCTCGATCTGCCCTCGATCTGCTCTCGATCTTCTCTCGATCTGCCCTCGATCTTCTCTCGATCTGCCCTCGATCTGCTCTCGATCTGCCCTCGATCTTCTCTCGATCTGCCCTCGATCTTCTCTCGATCTGCTCTCGATCTGCCCTCGATCTGCTCTCGATCTGCCCTCGATCTGCTCTCGATCTTCTCTCGATCTGCTCTCGATCTGCTCTCGATCTGCTCTCACTCTGCCCTCGATCTGCCCTCGATCTGCTCTCGATCTTCTCTCGATCTGCCCTCGATCTTCTCTCGATCTGCCCTCGATCTTCTCTCGATCTGCTCTCGATCTTCTCTCGATCTGCTCTCGATCTGCTCTCGATCTGCTCTCGATCTGCCCTCGATCTTCTCTCGATCTGCCCTCGATCTTCTCTCGATCTGCCCTCGATCTTCTCTCGATCTGCCCTCGATCTTCTCTCGATCTGCCCTCGATCTTCTCTCGATCTGCTCTCGATCTTCTCTCGATCTGCTCTCGATCTGCTCTCGATCTGCTCTCGATCTGCCCTCGATCTGCTCTCGATCTGCTCTCGATCTTCTCTCGATCTGCTCTCGATCCGCCCTCGATCTGCCCTCGATCTGCCCTCGATCTGCCCTCGATCTGCTCTCGATCTTCTCTCGATCTTCTCTCGATCTTCTCTCGATCTTCTCTCGATCTGCCCTCGATCTCCTCTCGATCTCCTCTCGATCTGCCCTCGATCTGCTCTCGATCTGCGTGTCAGGAGGCGTGTCAGGAGGCGTGGCCAGAAGTCTTTGTCCACGTTACGTTAATGAAGTTAGTGAAAACACTTTGGTTCCTTCACTGGAGACCAAACGTCTGATCCTAGTCAGATTTCTGGAGTTGTCAGATGATTGAGGAGACGTGTAAACAGAATCATCTGAATTCATCCTGATTTTTCACACGTGGCAAAAGCGACGACCAAAGATCAGAAGGTTTTAGGACAAAACTGAAAGAGACACAAATACAAGCAGGTCCTGATCAGAAGGTCAGGGGTTTGGATCCCAGCTCCTGCGTTCACACTGTCGTTGTGTCCTTGAGCAACACACTCGTCTGCACTGGTGTGAATGACAGTGAAGGGGGGAGGGGCTCATATCTCCTGATGGACCTGATGGAGGAACCTCTCGCTCTTAACCCTGTCTGAGTTCATCCTGAAGATCACCGTTACTGACGAGGCTTTATTTCTCTTTGTTCGTTTCCCTGAAGAACTGCGTCTTAGTTTGTTTGTTTGGACAAAAGCAGATCTCTGTCCTTCAGCTCTTTCCAAAGCGGTGAAGTCAGAGACGTTCAGGCACAACAGACGTTAAACTTTTATCTTGACTTTTATTTGCAGAAAAACTCAGAGCTTCGTCCTCGGCTCAGAGTTTATGAACGACTTCTTTAACCCCACAGGTTTAATCCTTCTAAACATCTCATTATTCACCGATGCTCCTCACATTTACAGCCGTGGATTTAACAATATAGAGACGTTTTGAATTTCATAAAACAAGGCGACAGTTTTATATAATATAAACCCAGGCTGGATGTTCCTCACACGTATGATCTCCACCAGAAGCTCCAGGTTTCTACACGTACACACGGATCTGAGTGAAGCTCGGAGACGTCGACACTTGTGGTTTGTGTGAAAACGAACAAACTAACACAGAGACGGCAGCTCCACCAGCCCCCAGAGGATCATGGGAAACCCCCCGAGCCCAGACACGTTGGAGTAAAGCCGCTCAGTCTGTGACACGCCTCTGACCGGTCTGTGGGTTTCATTACATCACATCTTCAGCTCAGGTCATGATCCCGTTTGCTCTCACATCACATGTCCGTCACACTGCGCTGTGATTGGTTAGATCCTCCTGTCACTCAGAGCTGAAGCAGGGGGAGGGGTTTAAAGTCACAGCTCGAAGCATCACACGTGTAATTCACTTGAACACACGATAACACGGGTGAAGACGAGGAAACAAAAGAACCGTTTAAATGGAGGCGAGGATGATGGAATCTGTCAGATAATACCAGTTCTTTAACGATACTTGCTTTCGATATCGATACTTGTCGTCTAGAGCCAGAAAACAGAACAATAATGTGAGGAAGATCTGCACATTTACAACATCGGGCTCATCCATCCACGCCGCGAGACTTCATTTGGTCAGTCGGCCATTTTGTACGGGTCTGAAGGTGGAACTCATTACCCACAGAATCTCCGTTTAATATGTTCAGTTCTAGGGTCAAAGCTGTCCCCATTTGTAGTGTGCGTGTGTGTGTGTGTGCGTGTGTGTGTGTGTGTGTTAGTGTGTGTGTGTGTGTGTGTGTGTGTGCGTGTGTGTGTCATGTATTTTATTGTATCTCCATGCGTCGCATCACTGTAGTTCTGTCGACTGTATCGTCCCTGATAAATAAATAATAACAAATAATAAATCTCCAATGTCAAGAAATGTGGGAAAAATGGGGAAGAATTTGGAGAAAATATTAGTAATAAAATGAGCAGATATGAGGCGGAAAGGAGGAAAAAATTGGGCAAAACTAAGATTTTTTATTTATTTGAACAGGGACAGTGTACGATCTACATTAGCCTCAGAAAGGAGAGCTGCATTGTACCAGGTTATAGCACTTGTGCTAATTTCCACCTGCAGTCCCTGGGCCTATTGTACATGTTTTTAGTGGTAGGGGAAACCGGAGTACCCGGAGGAAACCTACGCAGACACGGGGAGAACATGCAAACTCCACAGAAAGGCCCCGTCCAGGTGGGAATCGAACCCAGGACCTTCTAGCTGTGAAGCACGAGCGCTAACCGCTGTGCTACCGCTAACCGCTGTGCTACCGCTAACCGCTGTGCCACCGTGCCGCCCAAATCATTTTAATGAGGGACCAACACGCAACATCAAAACTAAAAATGTTTTCCAGTTCCTGCTTTAGACACTTTAATGTTTTTGGTATCACTTTATTTGACCGTACCTTGGTGTAATGCGCTCTGTAATAATGTGTAATAACTTGTACCTATGGGTCAGATACAATAGAGTAATATGTATTAGTAACATCATGTACTAAGACATAACTCGTGTCCTCTTACATTATGAACCTACGCAGTACAAATACATGTTACTCTATTGTATCTGACCCATAGTTATTACACATTATTACATTGTACTAAATATGTATCAAGGTAAATAAAGTGAAAGTGAATCTGTGGCACAACATCAGCGCTGTCCTCCGTCTGCGATCAGACCTTACAGCTCTGAAGAGGAGGGGGGCCATGTTCTTCCTCCTCCCCTCCCCTGCAGAGCGGCTTCTTTACAGTGAAACGTGCCGCCATCTTTGTTTAGAGTCTGATGTTTTAGTTAAAGCGTCGTCACGGCGACTCGAGCCTCGCACAGGCAGAAAGAGCAGCTGTGACTTTGACGTTTGTTTTTACACTTCGTGCTCTTTTCGCACTTTCGACACCTCCGCTCACGTGCACGCCCCGCTCACGTGCACGCCCCGCTCACGTGCACGCCCCGCTCACGTGCACGCCCGTCCACACGGAGCGCAGAGTGTGGAGGCTTTGTTTTGTCTCTGCTCACGTCAGTTCTAAATGACTCGATGCTGTTTTCCTGAAGGTCTTTTAGATTTGACACATTTCAGTTTAACTTTACAAGAAAATCAACTGGATTGTGGGTAATTTAGTGACACGTAATCCAGTTTAATCTGCCAGTATCTGTCCTACAGGCTGTGTGGATAAAACCAGGACAGAGCTTAAAGGGATAGTTCAGGATTTTTGACATAGCGCCTCATTTCCTCGTTATCCAGAGTGTTGTTGATGTGGAGATATTGTTTTCTTAAAATCATGCAGGTCTGATATAGTTTAGTGGCGCTAGGCTAATGCTAGTGCATGTCTATGGTATCAGTTAGCCTGCATTAAAAACAGACTAACGCCAGACTAACCATATACATGTCTGTGTCGATAGAATAATTAACCATTTTGCATTAAAATAACTTATATTTGAGCAGCATCAGCTTCGTGGGTTTAAGCTAACGCAGCGGCGGAGTGATCTGCGAGAAAATAGTCCCTCAAAATGCGCTAATTCATTTGAATCAGTCAGTTTTATTTAAATAATTATTCTATTAACACAGACATGTATATGGTTAGTCTGGTGTTATAAGGGATTTACCTCAGGTGCACTGTGGAGTCAGACTGTTTTTAATGCAGGCTAACTGATACCATAGAGATGCACTAGCTTAGCATTAGCCTAGCACCACTAAGCTCTTCAAATATAAGAACTGCATGAATTTAAGAAAAAAATATCTCCAGAAATCAACAACACTCTGGATTCTTTTCTTTCCTCCCTCCTTTTCCCCTCTTCCTTCTTTCTTCTTTCCTTCCTCTCCATCTGTATGTTTTCTGATTCCTCTCTCCCTCAGAGTAGTACAGTCTCCTCCTCCTCACTGTCTCGCTCTGGTCTGGTCTGCGTCTAAACCCCTGACTTTATGAACGTATTATTCCATAATAATAATAATCCATATTTAAAGCACGGTGGCTTTGTTTTATTGGGACGCAGCTGGAGCTAATCCGGTTAGCGCTCTCTAATGGGATTATCCCTGTGTAAACATTAGCATTAGCCCTGTTAGCCGCTCATAAATAAAGCAGGGCAGACATTAGCCTTAGCGCAGTTAGCACACAGTGTATAATGATGTTTACGGAGCCCAAAGGTCAGGGCTAATCCGGGCCCCGGGGACCGGCTCTCAGAGGAAGAGACGTCTCCTCAGACTCAAACACACACTTTATAAAAGCATCGGTTTGTGCTCGAGCTAACCGCTGCGAGTGGCTCCGGCTGTTTACATTAGCCCTAGCTTAGCGCCGGCTCATTTGTACTTCCTCCCTTGCACTGGCGTCTGGATTAGTCCTGGTTTAGGGTTAGTGAAACTATAAATCACAAAAATGGTCAAACTAAAGAAAACTGGGAATAATCTTTAGCAAAATCTCAAATATAACCGTGTTAATAATAATGTGTCATATGCACTTTAATACATTTTGAGCCAAACCCAACAGATCTGTGCATTTATCGTTTCTAAAGATTTGGAAACATTAAATTAAAGTGATAATCTGAACGTTTAAGTGCTTACAAAGTTTAACCCCTTACCCCCTGCCTTAGCCAAGTGTATTTTCTTTAGTTCGGCTTTACCCAAATCTAAAAGCTTCTGGACTGGAGAGGAACAGTAGTAAGAAAGTGATGGTACATTTTCTGAACCGTTGTGGACGTGTTTTCTCTCTGTCGGGTTGTTTGTCATCTTCATCTGTGGCTTTTTTCGCAGCTTTTTTGTTGAATCTTTTAGATTTGGGTAAAGCCAAACTGGGGAAGGTGTGCTTGGTTCAGGTGGGGGTTAAGAGGTTAGCACCCCCAACCGAGTCTCTGATTGGCTCCAGATGCCTTTAGTAAACGTCACTGTCCTGAAGGGTTAGCGCTAGTTTGGTTTAGCTTAGCCTGAGTAGCCAATCAGAGGCCGTGTTGTCATCACTACTTCCTGCAAACAATAATATTCACGGCCGGGACACCGGGTCGTTTACTTCTCTCAGCGGTGTAGGTCTGACCTCTGACCTCTGACCTCTCTCTCTCAGCGGTGTAGGTCTGACCTCTGACCTCTCTCTCTCAGCGGTGTAGGTCTGACCTCTGACCTCTCTCTCAGCGGTGTAGGTCTGACCTCTGACCTCTCTCTCAGCGGTGTAGGTCTGACCTCTCTCTCTCAGCGGTGTAGGTCTGACCTCTGACCTCTCTCTCTCAGCGGTGTAGGTCTGACCTCTGACCTCTCTCTCTCAGCGGTGTAGGTCTGACCTCTGACCTCTCTCTCAGCGGTGTAGGTCTGACCTCTGACCTCTCTCTCAGCGGTGTAGGTCTGACCTCTGACCTCTCTCTCAGCGGTGTAGGTCTGACCTCTCTCTCTCTCAGCGGTGTAGGTCTGACCTCTGACCTCTGACCTCTCTCTCTCAGCGGTGTAGGTCTGGCGAGGGCACACTTCGAGAAACAGCCTCCGTCGAACCTGCGGAAGTCCAACTTCTTCCACTTCGTGCTGGCGCTGTACGATCGTCAGGGGCAGCCGGTGGAGATCGAGAGGACCTCCTACGTGGACTTCGTGGAGAAGGACAAGGTACTGCTCTGTCTGACCCTCAACTCTCTCCGAAGTCCACACCACCTGAGCGTTTGTGAATGTGAGAGTAAAGCGGGGGAGTCGATATGAAGTAGATCAGTCAGGTATGGAGGAGCGAGGCCGTGTTTGAGCTAACGCTTCTAAAAGCCTTTTAGGTCCATTGCATTCGCCTAAAACTCGGGATTCACCGATACGAGTATCAGAACCCGATACCACTGGATGTGTGGCCGGCGCTCCTGCAGGACGCAGCTCTGCACTGAGGACAGAGCAACACACTGACATGAGCACTAGGAGCACATGGCTAATTATTACGCAAAAAACAAAGTGCGTACCTACAGAGCGCTGTTGGAGTGGATTCTGAATTCTTGGAGTTTCTGAGTCTCTATAAAAACTAAATGAAGCTCTCCAAAGGAAACAAGGAACGTTTATTTGACTTCATTATATCAATCAATCAATCAATGGTTTTGTTTAGCCCGATATCACAACAGGAGTTTCCTCATAGGGCTGCAACAAACAAAAGAACAAACAAAAGTGTGAGCACTGAACTGTGGGATGGGAAGTGGACCGATATGTCTCTTCTTTCTTTTTATTGTTGTATTGTTTGATGCTTTTTACTGATTTTTCATCTTTCTGTTCTGTTTTAACACCCTTTAAACCGGGGACGGGGGCTGCAAATTAGCCTACGGCTAGATGCCTTATGTACAGAACATCGGCCACTGAGATGGTTTATTTATTTATTGGTTTATTTGGTGGGGACAGTGCATGTTAATGAACATACATGGGTCTCATGCATGTAAACAAGCCACACCGGATTGTAGCCTTGGGCTAATTTCCATCCGTCGTCCCCCATGCGCACTCTCAAACACACTCACATCCTGGCCTATTGTACATGTTTTTAGTGGTAGGGGAAACCGGAGTACCCGGAGGAAACCTACGCAGACACGAGGAGAACATGCAAACTCCACACAGAAAGGCCCCGACCAGGTGGGAATCGAACCCGGGACCTTCTAGCTGTGAAGCACGAGCGCTAACCGCTGTGCCACCGTGGCAATGTTCTCTTGTACTGTCCCTGTCAAATAAACAAATATATAAATTAAGGCAATAAAACAGAGCAGTAAATAAGACAATGTAAAGTTCCGGTGAATCAAATATCCAGACAAACATAAAGTCCAAATAAGCGTCAGCAGTGGAGACGAGCAGCTCGGGCGTCCCCTGTCCTTAGACTCTCCAGCACAGAGAGGAACAACTCAAAAACCCAGTGGGAGAAACGAGAAACCTTGAGGAGAACCACAGAAGGAGAGATCCACTCCCATGGACGGACAGGCTATAGAGACCCAGGGCCGAAGGAGTCCCTCAGCAGACGGGCCAAGACCACAGACCGTCCAGTCCTGGTTGTCAGTAGGCAGGGTTCCTCCGTTCAGCCGGGTTCCTCCGTTCAGCCGGGTTCCTCCGTTCAGCCGGGTTCCTCCGTTCAGCCGGGTTCCTCCGTTCAGCCGGGTTCCTCCGTTCGATCTAGACAGGCACTCCCAAGGGGGAGTGGGACAGGAGACACCATGTGAATAGTAATGAACAGACTACAGATAAAATAAATATTGTGTCATAATAAGACAAAGTTTGCAGTAAGAAGAAGAAGTCCCGTACTTCCCACAGCAGTGTTTCTATATTCTATATATATTTTTAGTGTTGTCAGTGAGTGTTCACGCTGTGGCTGTTAGCGGCTTAGCGGTAGCACTTGTAGGACTGATGATATGGTTTATATGTGTGTGTGATGATCCGGGCGATGGAGCTTTGAACCCATTGGAGTTTATGGAGAGTTTTTTGAGGGAGTCCAAACAGTGGGGTGAGGAGTGAGCGAAGGACAGAAACTGTGGATGAGATGAAAGCAGGTGGAGATACACCCAGACTCTTTACCTTCCAGGAGAGGGAGATGGAGGAGCTGAGTTTGAGATGCACCTTGTTTTTCATCGAGGCAATGGGTCAGGTAGGAGAGACTGAGTGTGTGGCTGGGTTTTCTGGATTGTCATGAGTAGCAGTGAACGTGTAGTTAGTGTGTTTTTAAAAGGAAATGAATGAACTGGTTGTGGCTAGGGGTGGGCGATATGACAAAAATAGAATATCGCGATTTATAAACTTACGATTTCGATTTTATCACGATTTTTTATAATGACAAAATTACTTAAATTACAAACTGGAGAAGAAAAATACTACACTAATTTATTCAACTTTGTGATAATCAACACAGCAATAATAGACGTGGACCTAAAGCAAACTCACTTCATAAAAACACAATAAAAGTCCAGATAATAAAGTTAAGTAGAAGTTAAAGAGTAAGTTTGGTAAAGGCTTGTTGTTCGAGTGTGTTGCTGTTTGGCATGTTTTCTGAGACGTCTCTCTCATGACATCGAGCTGCTGTAAATATAACGCTCTGTCGCTGTCGACCCTTTCACAATAAGAGTCTTATCAAAGCGATAACATTCTGTGACTTTTATTGTGTAAAACTCAAACAGGAAGACGTTTGTCACTGTAAGGTGACTTTACAATAATGAACTCAGACTGACGGTGTTTTTGGGGAACTTTTATATTTCAAAGACCTGGATAAACAGCACGTTTGTGAACACGGTCCAGGATTAAAATTAAACAGATGAGAAGATGCGGCGCCTCCAGAACTGTGAGGACGAAGGACACGCTCGCTTCTTCACACGCGTGTCAGGTAAATAAATAAACACACGCTGAGCAGAGCAGCGGCGTTACGGGGAAAGACACATAAACACCTCTGAAATAGAGACAGAACTCTGGGTTTAAAAGCTCCAGATTGAGGAGCCTGGTCCTGTATGTGTCTGTAGCTGAGCGGCCTCGCTGCCAAACGCTTGCATTAGTGCATAAAACCGTGATCCCACAAAAATGACAGACCGTCAGCTCTGGAGATCGTGAGACGGTCTAATATCGTCATATCGCCCAGCCCTGGTTGTGGCCTAAATCTTGCGTGATCCCTTTACAAATATATTGTGTCATATTGTTCAGCTCTTGCTCATGTTGAATCCAGATTGAGCAGCTGTGAGGAGCTTCTTCCAGAGCAGCCTCTCAGTCCGACAGAGAACCTGAGGAGTTATGACAGAATCCAAACCCAGGCAGCAGAGGCTCAGTGAAGGTGGTGTTGAAGGTGTGGAGGTGGATCCGTCGCTCAGAGGAGACTGTGTAGAAGGACAGAGAGCCGGCAGGACAGTCCACAATCACCCCTGTCCCAGAGGAGGAGCCGGGCTGAGGGACGGGGGTTCGTTTGTATTTATGACCAACAGAGAAACCACGTTCAGAGCAGATCAGACTCCAGGACTGAGCATTCCGTCCAAACAAACATCACCGTGTCCTTTCCTGCTGATTCCTCTGTAAGACGCTGATATAGAAACCTCTCCTCTCCACTGGACCTCCCAGTAACAGCGCCCAGTCAGACCAGTGTCACACAGAAGCTGAGTCCAGACCTCAAATCTGTCCCGATGATCTGGATACGGCTGCTCCTTCACACGTGTCGCCGTCTTGTTGTTGTCGGACACTTTGAGTTTTCTGTGAGCCGTGTTTGGATCCAGAGAGAGCGGACAGAAATCTGAGAGAAAACACAGCGAGTCTCGTGAGCTTTGACACGAGCTGATTGTGTTCGAATGTGACGGGAGCTGGAGCAGGAGCGTCTGCCATCCTGGGTCTGTGTGAGATAGATCTGCTGTAGTTCTAGTAGGGTTGGATGATAACCGGTTTCCAGGTGTACCATGGTATGAACATGCGATGGTACCCCCACCATGAGGGTTCCCGGTCTGACCATATTGAAAATGCTTGTTGTCTATGGTATCGCTCCGTGCAGACCCCGCTCTCCTCCTCACTGGTGTTGTTCTGATTCCATTGTTTCCCTTTCTGATCCGATACTGATGCCAGGGCCAATACCAAGGGTCCGATACCGATGGGAAATACAATGTTGGAGTTAAATCTAATTTTTGTCTAAATATTTACTCAGACCTACTGATTATTGTTTATTGGTCGGGACGGTGCATGTTGATGGACATCAGGGTTGGGCGATGTTTACAGGGAACCATCTCTCATTATAAGCATTTTTAAAGACATTTACATAACCTGTAGTACAGGTCGGCCTGCCACGATGAAAACATTTTGAGGACGATATATCGTCTCACAAAATATCGCGATAAACGATAATATTGAGTATAATGCAAATACTGTAGGCAATAAAAAGAAAACTGTAAGCAACATTTTAACTGAAATGCATTGAACTTCTGACATTTAATATTAACCCCTTAAACCAAACAAAGTGCAAACTAAAGGGTCGACATGTTCTGGGACTGTTTCCATCTGAGCTTCTCAACCTTTAACATCACTCACTCTCACCAGGTTCTGTTTGAACTGGGCCGGTCACAACATAACAAAAAAAAATAGTCAATAAAAAATCCCAATAACAATAATACTGATATTTCATCTACATTATTCTGGTTAAATATTTCCTGACAAAACTCACTTCTGTGTTAAATAAAACCTGGTTAGAATAAAATTTTAAATGTATGGATTCAGATAATACTGTATCACTGCTAAAGTAGAATAGCCATATGTTTTGTTTTTTCTTTTTCTTTTAAAATATAACCTCCTGTACACACGGCCGTCAGAGTGAAGCAGCTTTTTTGGGAAACGTGTTGACTGTTTCTCAAACCGCTGCAGCATTTCTCAGTAACATAGTCCTAAGCCCTGAGTAATGTTCTCAGGACTCTCGCGCTTGTATTTGGACAGTGGCTAAAGCGCTCGGGTTCCTCTCGCTAACAGTAGCGCTGATTAGCTTTGATTCGCTAACAGTAGCGCTGATTAGCTTTGATTCGCTAACAGTAGCTCTGATTAGCTTTGATTCACTGACTGGGCGGTGGTTTTGTTTCGTTCTCATGTTGGACAAACCTGCAGTCGCATTAATGTTGTTTTTCTCTCCGTGATGAGTTCTTTTGGCTGGAATTAAATGTTTTCTCACGAGTTCCTCTTGCTCCGCGATAAAGTTCACAGAAAGTGTCGGGTTCAGCAGCTCCGTAGTAGCACTTTGTTTACCCCCCGCCTCTCTCCAAAAGCAGCTGATCTATAAATGATCTGGATCCATGCGAGACACGGCTGATGTGTCTTTAAGCACAGGGAGACGGGTTGGATGAAGCTCCGCCCACTCAGAGCTGTGATAGCTTCATGTTTCTGTATTTATTTTAATCACACGCAGCACGTGCATTTATCGAGACTAAACACGTTATGGTCCTTCATTTTACTCATCGAGCGATAACTCGATATAGTCATTATCAGGCCTAAGTATAGGCTGAATATTATTTATGTAGGAAACATGGTGTCTGCAGAGCTTCGCCCACTGGCAGCAGCCTCAGCAGAGCCTCCTCTGAAGCACAGTGTGTCTTCAGCTCAAACTGCTCCTGATCTTCTTCAGAAGGAGCGCATAAAGGAGTCTGAGCTAAATGCTAAATCATATTGAGTTCTGTTTTTGCTTTTCGTGGCTTGTGTTAATGATAAAGAAACTCTGCCGTGAAACAAAGCGTCTTTGCTTCAGGCTCCGATCGTGTTATTTTGTTTATGATAATAATGATTGGAATATAAAACGCTACTGTGACGTCGCTAACTTTATCTGCCCACCTTTAGCGAGAGCGGTCACATGATTGATAGCGCCTCCCTCAGGCAAAGACAGGAATGTTTAGTGGTGAGAGGGTCTGTAAGTAATTAATCAATCGTAACTAATCAAGTAATCGTTGTTGTTAAGCTTCAACAGACAGACTGGGGTAAAGTGTGATTATAGTTCAGCTGATCATTCGTAACTAAACCGTAAACACGACTACAACCATTTCATTTCATCACCGGAGACTCAAGAGTCCAGACGAGCTGAAGAGTCTGAGAACACACAAACTCACCGACAGAGGCTCGAAAACGGGGCTTTAAAATGATTACACACATTCCTCCATATCAGTCATTTACAGTGAAAGTCTTTAAATAAAACAGAAAGTCCCTGTTCTCCTGCAGCGTCTCCCCTTACAGGCTGAACTCTCTGGAGCTGGGCCCTCTCTGGAGTTGAGGCCCTCTCTGGAGCAGTGTGTGGGCCCCCAGAGCCGAGGTGCTGCCCCTCTGCTCTCTGTCCCATGTGTGGCTCCGTCTGTGGAACCTGGTTGACTGACCTTTAACCTCACAGCTGTAAAAGTCAGTGACAGGACCGTGTTCAAGAGACAGAAATACATTCTAGTTATTTATAATCACTCACCCACTGTCGAGCATCAATAAATATACGTCTGTGGCTCTCAGTCGTGCAGGCGTTTCCATCCAAGAGCCTTCCTTGAACATGCTGGTTTACGGTGTTTGATGGAGGGTCTAGGGGTCCTTGTCCTTGTAAACCTTCAGCGAAGTGTTTTCCTGCCGCGAGCGCTGCCTCCATCTTGTCTCCCGTTTCCCGCACCGGTGTTCGGAAGTAAACGTTGGATTCTCTTCAAACGGCGTCCCAGCGACGTGAGGCGCACACAGGCACCAGGACGAGGAACCGGCGCCGCCTCGTCCTACAATTAATAACATCCCACGTCTCATGTTGTCCTGGCCGATGTAAGGGCGGGGCTGACTGTGATGGGCACAAGCATTAAGGACACATTTGGTGAGGCGCTGTAGGTTAGCACCGGTGTCCTGAACCTCACCTGTTTGGACAGTTGGAGTTCGCGTCTGGTTGAGAGAGTGATTATTCTTTGACGCACTCGTATAAGACCTTTATTACCTTTAATCTCAATGTCAGTTCATGAACATCACACACAGTCCTCTCCTGTTCCTGTGGCCTTCAGGGACATCAGGTCCACAAGGCTAACAGCCCTGCCGAACAGGAGCGAGAACAAAATCACGACCAAAGTTCTCGCGTCTTGTGGAGGACGAACAGGCCTTTATTCTTCAGATTTATTTAGAAGCACAAACGGCTTTGAATAAGGCTGGACCTGATATGACGACGAGCTGATCTCGTTTTCCAAACCTTCTAAACCTTCACTCGTGCCCAACCTTAAACTGTTTGGCTTTTTATGATGTTTACTGATGGTTTGAAACATCTCGCTGAAAGTAGAAAATGCTTCATTCTTATTCAAAGTGTCGCTGTCTCTCACTCTATCCTCTCCTCCCTCTGTTTCTCCTCCCTCTGTTTCTCCTCCCTCTGTTTCTCCTCCCTCTGTTTCCTCCCTCTGTTTCTCCTCCCTCTGTTTCTCCTCCCTCTGTTTCTCCTCCCTCTGTTTCTCCTCCCTCTGTTTCTCCTCCCTCTGTTTCCTCCCTCTGTTTCCTCCCTCTGTTTCTCCTCCCTCTGTTTCTCCTCCTCTGTTTCTCCTCCTCTGTTTCTCCTCCTCTGTTTCTCCTCCCTCTGTTTCCTCCCTCATCTCTCTGCCCTCTCTTTATGTTCTCTCTCTCTCTCCTGGCCGGCAGCCAGCTCTGAGCTCAGCTGGACATAAATCTGGCAGAAAATGAACTGAAATCTGTAGTTTCAGATTTTGAGAAGAAGCGCAGAGGTCAGAGCCTTAATCCACTCATCGATTTTCACTTCCAGAGATTTTTGTCTTTACAATAATTCAAGATATTTTTGTATCTGAAGTGAGTCCTGGTTCAGAGCCGAGGGGCCAAAGTAGGAACTCCTCTTCCTGTAGAAAGATCCACGGCAAACAGATTTATATTTAAATATCAAAATGATAAAAAACATGTTCAAATCTACAGAAATTAAATATGTGCCAATTTCTCCTCCGTTTGTTGCATTAAAACACAGTCTTTGGGCATTAAAGGACTGGCTCCTCCTTGTATAAACCTTGATTTAAATAAGTTTAAGTTTAAGGAGAGACACTGTGGTTTTTAAATGTTCAGGTTTTGGGGCAGTTTTTCACCTACCTGAGCAGTTTGGCTTTACCCAAATCTAAAAGGTTCTCGCTAGCTCACAACCTATAGGCCAGTGTAACGCCTCATTTGAAAGCTAAGACCCACAAAACTCATCTAAACTGTACCATTCCTCGCACTTTTTTTCCTGTATTTTTTGTCGCTTTTTTCAAACTGTTTTGTTGGTTTTTCATCATTTTTGTTGCCGGTTTTACTGCGTTTTTCTTTTTCAGCTTCTTTTGTTGTGTTTTTGTTGTTTTTGTACCACATTTTTGTTGCTATTTTGACCCTTTTTTCAAGAAACCTTTAGATTTGGGTAAAGTCGAACCGGTTAAGGCGGGGGCTAAGAGGTTAACATATAAAGACAAACAAAGACTCTGACAATGTTCAAATCCAGGCTGAAAACTGTTATTTTTATCTGTGAACATGAAAACTGAAAGTATTTTATTGCACTGTTGCTTTTTACTGTTGTTAATACATTTTTATGTTTTATTAATTGATTTGCTTCTGGTGATTTTTATGTGTGTTATTTTTTGAGGGTTTTTTAATGTCTAATTCCTAACATGATTTGTTTAGTAATATGTCACAAATTAAAACCATAAAGTTAAACCTGGGTCGATCCATTATTCAGATTTCGTCCCCAAAAAAATGGGAAACATTGGGCATTTATAAACGACTTAAACATAAAGTGACACAAAACTTGCTCTACATTTTTCCTCATGTTTATGTCGGTGATCTACAGCAAAAGTTTCAAATTGACATCTCTACATTTAAAAAGTTTCCCTATTCTGCTGCAGCGTCTCTCCTCAAGTGAAGTTTTTGTGCCTAAACTGTTTGGCATCTGGTCTTTTGCTCGTGTTGGTGTTTTATAATGAAAGAAACACAATCATAAACTTTCATTTATTCAGGTTATAAATCTAGGAGTAATCATGGACTCAGACCTGAACTTAAACACATCAAAGCAATAACATCATCAGCTTTTTACCATCTGAAAAAACATTAAGATCAGAGGAACAGTGTCAAACCCAGACTTGGAGACACTCATCCATGCATTTGTCTCCAGCAGGTTAGACGACTGTAACGGCTGCTCACTGGCCTTTCTAAACGAGCTGTTAGAGCTGCAGAACATCCAGAACCAGGAAATACGACCATATTAGTCCAGTGCTCCGGTCCCTGCACTGGCTTCCTGTCACTCAGAGAATAGAATTTAAAACAGCTCTGCTTGTGTACAAGTCTTTTCATGGTTTAGCACCAAAGTCCATCTCTGACATGTTAGAGCCGTATGAACCATCTCGGGCCCTGAGAACTTCAGGGAGGGGTCCCCTGGTGGTTCCCAGAGTCAGGACTAAACACGGTGAGGCTAAAGCTAAAATCTGGAACAGTCTTCATGAGGATGTGAGACAGGCCTCAACTCTGACAATGTTCAAATCCAGGCTGAAAACAGCTCTTTTTACCCGAGCAGATGAAAACTGAAAGTATTTTATCTGCACTCTGGCCTTTTACTGTCATTGATTAACTTTATGTGGATGTTTTAATGATTTGATCTGTTTTCTTGTAATTTTATGCAACTGTGAAGCTTTGAATTGCCTTGTGTATGAATTGAGCTCTACAAATAAACTTTGCCTTATTCATGGTAAAGTCCCCGGAGAGAGAAAGAGTTCCACGACACTGGAATCAATCACTGTCCTTCAGGTTCAGAGAGAATCCAGGCTTTAATCCGACATTTACAGTCAGTTTTAAGGAGATGTTGTTCTATCAAGGACATTTCCACTGTTGATTGTTGTAATAAACCGATAAACTGACTTATTTTTCTGTTTCTGTGGCAGGAATACAACGGGGAAAAGACCAACAATGGAATCCACTACAGACTGCAGCTTCTCTACAGCAACGGTCAGTGCTTCATCTCCACTTCATCAACTCAAAACAGCCACGGGAAACTGAGGGATTTGTGTAGATTAAGAAATGTGTCTCTTTTGTGTTGATTCATTTACTCGATAAACAGCTTTTATTGTTTTAAATTCTGCCCGGAGTCGGTCGTCTCTGGCAGATTGGCGTTTCATTAGCGGCGGAGGCTCGTAATTCCCCGATATTCCGGAGCGTTCCTGGTTCTCCGGAGGCGCAGTCGTGTGAAATACAGTAATATCCGAGTTGGACGGGACGACAGAAACAGATTCTCATTAAAGCAAACGTCCTCAGGCTCAGACTCGACACGGTCACATGTTCGCTTTAGTCAACGTGGAGCTCTCTGTGTAATTGAGGCGTAATTGAAGAACCTTTGTGCTTTGATTTGTTTTCCATTTAAATATTTGAAATACTGTCGGAAATGACGAGCGAGAGGCCGGTCACGATTTCCAAAATACCCCAGGTCTGTGTTTGATGAAATTATGAAAAATGATTAAAAGCCAAAAAAACTGCACTATAGCATCAAATGAAGTCAAGTATTGTGTAAAATTAAATAATATGGGGATTTCTACGTTTTCTAAGGCTGATTTTTGAACGATATTTTTCCAAATGACTCCTGTAATCCCATGGCCCATGTTTTATTACTTAATGTGACCCAGTTGTGATTAGTTCCACTCGCATTAGGACTGATGATCCAGCTGTGATTAGTTCCATGCGCATTAGGACTGATGATCCAGCTGTGATTAGTTCCATGCGCATTAGGACTGATGATCCAGCTGTGATTAGTTCCATGCGCATTAGGACTGATGATCCAGCTGTGATTAGTTCCATGCGCATTAGGACTGATGATCCAGCTGTGATTAGTTCCATCCGCATTAGGACTGATGATCCAGCTGTGATTAGATCCACCCGCATTAGGACTGATGATCCAGCTGTGATTAGATCCACCCGCATTAGGACTGATGATCCAGCTGTGATTAGTTCCAGCCGCATTAGGACTGATGATCCAGCTGTGATTAGTTCCAGCTGTGATTAGATCCACACGCATTAGGACTGATGATCCAGCTGTGAATAGTTCCATCTGTGATTAGATCCACCCACATTAGGACTGATGATCCAGCTGTGATTAGTTCCAGCTGTGATTAGTTCCACCCGCATTAGGACTGATGATCCAGCTGTGATTAGTTCCAGCTGTGATTAGTTCCACTCGCATTAGGACTGATGATCCAGCTGTGATTAGTTCCAGCTGTGATTAGTTCCACTCGCATTAGGACTGATGATCCAGCTGTGATTAGTTCCACTCGCATTAGGACTGATGATCCAGCTGTGATTAGTTCCAGCTGTGATTAGATCCACCCACATTAGGACTGGTGATCCAGCTGTGATTAGTTCCACCCACATTAGGACTGATGATCCAGCTGTGATTAGTTCCAGCTGTGATTAGTTCCAGCTGTGATTAGTTCCACTTGCACTAGGACTGACTGAGGTTTAGTGACGTGTTAAACTGAATCCGTTTTCATCGTGATGTTTCTCTGTTCCCCTGAGGCCGAGGGAGTCGTGGACTCGTTTTTAAAGTCCTGACTTCACTCTTTACAATTTTTATCGCCGCTACATCGACCAATAGCCGATATCGTAAAATCCCCCAATATCGACCCGATATGTCGGCCGGCCGATATATCCGTTGACCTCTGGATTAATTGGTTCAGTAAGTTTCTTGTTACAATACTGGGTTTAATTACTGTAAACTTTACAGTATTACTAGTGTAGAAAGACTTTGCAGCACTCATGTCTCACAGCAAGAAGGTTCCAGGTTCGATATTTCCTGGAAAAATCCAGACTCAGACTCCGCAAACAGGAAGTGGAGTGAACCAATCGGCGAAGGCTGTTGATGCGGCGTTATTTGCGGTTTTGCGTTAATATTCAAACCAGATTATGAATCACTAAACTCTCCTCCTGCTGATGTGTTTTTCATTTCCCGTGCGCCGCTCGTACGTCGTTACTGAGGGACTTAAACGCACCGCGAGCTGATGCACGGATCCATTTGAGTTTGGCGGCGAAAGCGAGCGCTCGTCCAGACTGATGTTCCTCCAGAGGTGGATCATTCTGGATCCAGGGTTGATTCTCTTACATGTTCTCCCCGAGTCTGGAGTCATGAGCGCAGTTACTTTCATTAACTCCAGTTCTCTGAATGTGCACGGTCTGAAACAAATGACCATTAGGCTCATTCTCAGTGGTGACAGAAATAACAGCTGTAGTTTTAAATCAGCGGTTCCCAAACTGTGGGACCAGAGATGAGAGAATGTAACCATCTACCATTTTCAAAACAAGTGGTAACAGTGGCTCAGTGGTTAGGGGTCCTCACACAGAGGGGCGGGGTTATTATTTAAACCAAAGAAAGACCTGATGTGTGTAATAATGCCGTACGTTGATATCGCGTCTCGTTTCAGGCATCCGGACAGAACAGGACCTGTATGTGCGCCTCATCGACTCCATGACCAAACAGGTGAGCCAGACCCTCTGCTGCCGGGCGCTCCCCCAGGACGGGGCTCTCTCCTGGGGCTCAGAGCGGAGACAGTCCGGGTCGATGGTGGCAGTGACAGGATCACAGTCTCACAGCGAGAAATCACATCGATACGGATCAATACCACAGCGGAGTCCGTCTGAGCCGAGGCCAGCCAGACTGAAACTGGCTCGACGAGACAAACCCCGTTTATCACGAGTAACGAGCAAACGTTACGGAAAACTATTTACAATCACAAACCCAGAAAGACAATTACAACACGATCTGCAAAGGTACAATATCGAGTTTGTCTTCAATGGCAAGGAATGTGGGGGAAAAGCGGAAATAACATTAGGAGGAAATTTGGAAAAGAGAAATTGGGAAAAATATATATGATGTAAAGTGAGAGAAGAAAATAGGGATACAATTGGGAATAAAAAGTTTTAAAAAAAGTTAATAAATGTGAAAACACTAGGGGGGGAAATTTAGAAAAATAAGGGAAAAAATTTAAAAATGTGTTTTCTGCCCTTCTGTCTGTTCAGGACAATGATCTTTTCGAGCATCAGAGCGATGTAGATGTAGACGTTTGCATCTTATTATTACATATTTCTGACAGTTTGCAAAAATATCGCTTTATCATCGTTTTCAACAAAGTCCAAAAAATTTCAAGATACTGATTTTGTCAATATCGCCCAGACCTAAATGAAATGTGCTTTGGAGTAATTAATTAAATGCTTAGTTTTAACTCTTCTCTCTGAATAACTTCATGAAGCCCTGTATGAATCATAAAAAGCATAAATAATAGCGGCCTCTGTGACGGGTACGAAGCCGCCTCCTGTTAAACGCATTATTTCTGGTCGGCCTGAATCGCGCTCCTCTCGGCTCCTCGGGCCGGTCTCTAAACCCCACAGTCGTCCATCTTGGTCTGGTCCTGACAGCTCGGGGACTCAGACCTGGGACTCGGACTAAACGGGGAGGGGTTTAGACCTGGTTTAGTCCCGCTGTAGATCTGAATTATGTAAAAGGAGGCCGCTGTGTGGAGGGGGCGTTAGTCCTGATTATTGAAAAACCTTTACATGGATCCAAACTTCATCAAGATTTTGTATGTTTTAACATGTTTTAGTCCAGGCTTAACCTCGGTTCAGTCCCGGTTTAGTCCTGGTTTAGTCCTGGTTTAGTCCTGGATTAGTCCTCCTTTAGTCCCGCACTGGCCCCGCTCTGGCCCCGCTCTGGCCCTCCTCTGGTCCCGCACAGATGTTGAGGGGCTGGGTTTAGTCCTGGTTTAGTCCTGGTTTAGTCCTGGTTTAGTCCTCCTTTAGTCCCGCACTGGCCCCGCTCTGGCCCCGCTCTGGCCCTCCTCTGGTCCCGCACAGATGTTGAGGGGCTGGGTTTAGCCCTGGTTTAGTCCTGGATTAGTCCTGGTTTAGTCCTCCTTTAGTCCCGCACTGGCCCCGCTCTGGCCCTCCTCTGGTCCCGCACAGATGTTGAGGGGCTGGGTTTAGCCCTGGTTTAGTCCTGGTTTAGTCCTGGTTTAGTCCTGGTTTAGTCCCGCACTGGCCCCGCTCTGGCCCCGCTCTGGCCCTCCTCTGGTCCCGCACAGATGTTGAGGGGCTGGGTTTAGTCCTGGTTTAGTCCCGCACTGGCCCCGCTCTGGCCCCTCTCTGGTCCCGCACAGATGTTGAGGGGCTGGGACCACCGCAGAGACCGGGATGTGGGTCAGGACTTGGTGGAATTGGGATTTGCAGATCTTAAATGGAGTGTGAAGGAGGCTGTAAAAGTCCCTTTAAACTCCATTAATCCTGTTATTGTCTCAGCAGCTCCGGCTCTTCTCTGCATCTTCATTACGTTTAACCACATCCAGACACGCCGCCATGAACGGTCACAGATTCAACGTTACCATGGTGACCCGCCATGTTGTGGGCCATAGACCAACATCAGCCAAGAGCTCACTTTCCCAAAAAAACTAAAACATATCCCAGATACTTGGTCTGCTTGTTTTATGATTAAAATCATTATTTGGAAAGATCTCAGTTTTGACGCACTGCGGACACGACTGAATATTATGAACGTTATTCCAGAGGGATTTTTGAAGTTTCTAATTCCTGCCCCCCCCCCCCCCCCCCCCAAAAAAAAAGGTGACATTCCATTTTATACAGATTTGTTTCACTTCTAAACAGCTCATCCAAAATTCCATCTAATACAGCAACAATATAAAACCATATCATCCTGGATCTGCTCATTATTTAGATTTCGTTGCTGAAAAATATAAGTATTTTATGCAAAGTCTTAATGAAAACTGAAAACTATTTGAAATAACAGAATACTTCCATGTATCTGTTTTTCAGCCGATCCTGTACGAGGGCCAGGACAAGAACCCCGAGATGTGCCGAGTGCTGCTGACCCACGAGATCATGTGCAGGTAACACCTCACACTGTCCCGGGTCAGAAGGACCTCTGATGAGATTCACTCGTTCAGACTTGTCCTGAAGTGAGTAGGGATGTAACGATTCATCGAAAATCGATTTAATGTGCGTAAAATGTGAATCCATGTAAAAAATAAAATAATCGATTTTAAAGCCGCCTTCAGCTGCTCCGGAACAGACCGGAACATAGCTCGTTGTAACTTTTTCTCAAGACAAGCTCCACCCCTCCCCCGCTCCCCCCCCAACACACGCCTCACCCCAACACACGCCTCACCCCAACACACGCCTCACCCCAACACACGCCTCACCCCCAACACACGCCTCACCCCCAACACACGCCTCAACCCCAACACACGCCTCACCCCAACACACGCCTCACCCCCAACACACGCCTCACCCCCAACACACGCCTCAACCCCAACACACGCCTCACCCCCAACACACGCCTCACCCCCAACACACGCCTCACCCCCAACACACGCCTCACCCCAACACACGCCTCACCCCCAACACACGCCTCACCCCCAACACACGCCTCACCCCCAACACACGCCTCACCGCAACACACGCCTCACCCCCAACACACGCCTCACCCCAACACACGCCTCACCCCAACACACGCCTCCCCCCAACACACGCCTCACCCCCAACACACGCCTCCCCCCAACACACGCCTCCCCCCCAACACACGCCTCACCCCCAACACACGCCTCACCCCAACACACGCCTCACCCCAACACACGCCTCAACCCCAACACACGCCTCACCCCAACACACGCCTCACCCCAACACACGCCTCACCCCAACACACGCCTCACCCCAACACACGCCTCCCCCCCAACACACGCCTCACCCCCAACACACGCCTCACCCCCGACACACGCCTCACCCCTAACACACGCCTCACCCCCAACACACGCCTCACCCCTAACACACGCCTCACCCCCAACACACGCCTCACCCCCAACACACGCCTCACCCCAACACACGCCTCACCCCAACACACGCCTCCCCCCAACACACGCCTCCCCCCCAACACACGCCTCACCCCCAACACACGCCTCACCCCAGCACACGCCTCCCCCCCAACACACGCCTCACCCCAACACACGCCTCACCCCCAACACACGCCTCACCCCTAACACACGCCTCACCCCCAACACACGCCTCACCCCCAACACACGCCTCACCCCAACACACGCCTCACCCCAACACACGCCTCCCCCCCAACACACGCCTCACCCCAACACACGCCTCACCCCCAACACACACCTCACCCCCAACACACGCCTCACCCCCAACACACGCCTCACCCCAACACACGCCTCCCCCCCAACACACGCCTCACCCCAACACACGCCTCACCCCCAACACACGCCTCCCCCCCAACACACGCCTCACCCCAACACACGCCTCACCCCTAACACACGCCTCACCCCAACACACGCCTCACCCCAACACACGCCTCACCCCAACACACGCCTCACCCCCAACACACGCCTCACCCCAACACACGCCTCACCCCAACACACGCCTCCCCCCCAACACACGCCTCACCCCCAACACACGCCTCCCCCCAACACACGCCTCCCCCCCAACACACGCCTCACCCCCAACACACGCCTCACCCCAACACACGCCACACCCCCAACACACGCCTCACCCCAACACACGCCTCAACCCCAACACACGCCTCACCCCAACACACGCCTCACCCCAACACACGCCTCACCCCAACACACGCCTCACCCCAACACACGCCTCCCCCCCAACACACGCCTCACCCCCAACACACGCCTCACCCCCGACACACGCCTCACCCCTAACACACGCCTCACCCCCAACACACGCCTCACCCCTAACACACGCCTCACCCCCAACACACGCCTCACCCCCAACACACGCCTCACCCCAACACACGCCTCACCCCAACACACGCCTCCCCCCCAACACACGCCTCACCCCAACACACGCCTCACCCCCAACACACACCTCACCCCCAACACACGCCTCACCCCCAACACACGCCTCACCCCAACACACGCCTCCCCCCCAACACACGCCTCCCCCCAACACACGCCTCACCCCCAACACACGCCTCCCCCCCAACACACGCCTCACCCCAACACACGCCTCACCCCTAACACACGCCTCACCCCAACACACGCCTCACCCCAACACACGCCTCCCCCCAACACACGCCTCACCCCCAACACACGCCTCACCCCCAACACACGCCTCACCCCCAACACACGCCTCACCCCAACACACGCCTCCCCCCCAACACACGCCTCACCCCAACACACGCCTCACCCCCAACACACGCCTCCCCCCAACACACGCCTCCCCCCCAACACACGCCTCACCCCCAACACACGCCTCACCCCAGCACACGCCACACCATGTAAACACACACACGTGTAGGCATCGAAGCAGCAGACGCAGCTAAAGTTAGCGGCTACGAGATTAGCGTTAGCGGCTAGCGCAGAGTTTAGCATTTTGACAGAAGTTTACCAAACATCGTAAACTGACAAACATCTGACCTGCTCTGATTCTGCTGAAATCCTCAAATAATCCAACACCTACAGGAGCTCCTTATGTTTACAAAGGCTGCACCGGAGGCAGTGAAGCTTCAAGGGTGAACAAAACTGCACTGTACAATGTGTTCTAAATCGTAGTATTATGTTCAAACTGCACACAAAAAATTATATATATTCTCAGAATGTTTGGTTTGCTACACATTTTATTTATGCTGAAAACACATTTACAAACACTCTGTCAAAATGATTATTGTTCATTTTCTTTTCTTTAAAAAAAAATATTTTCTTAAAAAAAAATATATATATATAAAAATCGAAATCGGGAACTTAAAATAGGAAATCGAATCGGGGCTTGAGTAGAAATGATGAATCGATAACGATGACAAGTCTTTTATTCATTCATGATCGTTTTTCTCTTTTATTCTTTTCAAATGGATAAAAAAAACAGCATTTGTGTCGGAGTAAAGCTTTGATGGATGATGTTACTATAGTTTATTAGATGTGGACATAAATATACTGTTTAACCTCTTCCACTTTAACCGAGTGCATTTTCTCCACTTCGGCTTTACCCAAATCTAAACTATTTTCAAGAAGCTTTTAGATTTGGGTAAAAGCTTCACCTGAGACTGAATTATCCTACAGGTAAAATTCGGCAGATTCAGAAATATTTACTTTTCACCCGAGGTTTGAATAAAACTACGACTGTACCGGGGTCTCCTGAGCTCCAGCTTTTGCAACAGCAGATGTTTGAGCTTCACACCAATCAACACGTCCTCCACACAGCAACCAGGAAGTGACGAGAATAACACAACAACAAGACCGGACTAAAGCTAACGGCAACTAAAGCTAACGGGAACTAAAGCTAAAGGGAACTAAACCCGGGCTAAAGCTAACGGGAACTAAAGCTAACGGAAACTAAAGCTAAAGGAAACTAAAGCTAAAGGAAACTAAAGCTAAAGGAAACTAAAGCTAACGGAAACTAAACCCAGGCTAAAGCTAACGGAACTAAAGCTAAAGGAAACTAAAGCTAAAGGAAACTAAAGCTAAAGGGAACTAAAGCTAAAGGAAACTAAAGCTAAAGGGAACTAAACCCGGGCTAAAGCTAAAGGAAACTAAACCCGGGCTAAAGCTAACGGAACTAAAGTTAAAGGAAACTAAACCCAGGCTAAAGCTAAAGGAAACTAAAGCTAAAGGAAACTAAAGCTAAAGGGAACTAAAGCTAAAGGAAACTAAAGCTAAAGGAAACTAAAGCTAACGGAAACTAAACCCAGGCTAAAGCTAACGGAACTAAAGCTAAAGGAAACTAAAGCTAAAGGAAACTAAAGCTAAAGGAAACTAAAGCTAAAGGAAACTAAAGCTAACGGAAACTAAACCCAGGCTAAAGCTAACGGAACTAAAGCTAAAGGAAACTAAAGCTAAAGGAAACTAAAGCTAAAGGAAACTAAAGCTAAAGGGAACTAAAGCTAAAGGAAACTAAAGCTAAAGGAAACTAAAGCTAAAGGGAACTAAACCCGGGCTAAAGCTAAAGGAAACTAAACCCGGGCTAAAGCTAACGGAACTAAAGCTAAAGGAAACTAAACCCAGGCTAAAGCTAAAGGAAACTAAAGCTAACGGAACTAAAGCTAAAGGAAACTAAACCCAGGCTAAACGGAGGAAACCAGGAGGAGGCGAGGGAGGAAACTCCTGGTTTCCTCCCTCGCCTCCTCCTGGTTTCCTCCCTCGCCTCCTCCTCCTGGTTTCCTCCCTCGCCTCCTCCTCCTGGTTTCCTCCCTCGCCTCCTCCTCCTGGTTTCCTCCCTCCTTCATTACGCTCCTCGTTAAACAGCCTCATTAATGGCGGGGGCGACAGGTGCTGTTTCCATTCCTTAATGAGTCTGTGTTACCTGTAAACACCAGGACGGTTACCGCGGCGACGGCCTCTCCCCGGACTCACCGGTGTCTCATACCCGTCCGCCCCGATTTAAAGACCCAATTACCAGGTCATTATGTCAGGTTCACATAGAGCCCGTTTGACTTTACCCCAATCTAAACTGGCAAAACAGCGACAAAAACCAGGATGAAAACATGACAAAAGAAAAAGACAAAACAGTCCGATCGGCCCCCGGGCCCAGAAGCTGTGAAGGATTATTAAAGTTAAAGGAAAGAATTAAACCAAACTCTCTCTTCACCACGTTTACTTTATGTCGTTTTGTTTTAAATCCCTCCAAAATGGCGGCGTTCCCCACGCGTGTCCCTTCACACATACGTGTTTAGTGTCCACACGGCAACACACTGTAACACAATATCAACACACTTTCATCCACACGAAACTAAAACTGTCCTAAAGTCCAGCGTGCTCTCTCTCAGCACAGACGAGGTCACATGACAATATAAGCCATATATATATATATATATATATATATACATATATATATATATATATATATATATATATATATATATATATATATGTATATATATATACATATATATATATACATATATATATCTACACAAGATAATATCACACATTTACCCCCAATGTCAAGAGCTGTGGGACAAATAGGGAAAAAATATTATTTTTTCAAAGTTGGGAAGGAATAAGTAGCGTTCATGACATCACAACTTTCTAAAGAGCCTATAGTTTAAAATGGAGGCGGAGCAACTGAAAATGCCATGGCTGTAACCATAGTAACGCTCAAAATGCAGATTTCTAGTCTTAAATCGTTGCTAATTTCTCTGTAATTCCTGAGGCCGATTCACATGAAACAAACACTGTCACAAAGTTCAAAGTCATATATTCAGCTCATATGAACATGTGTCTAATTATTTCTTCACAAAGTGGAGACAATATTCAAAAACATGTGCTTGATGTTGGCCAGTAGAAAGGACTTTCAGCCATAACATCCACACGTCAGGTTTGTGAATCCGACCACTGTCACATGATCAGAGAAAACATTTGGACATTTTCTTTTTGGAAATTTCTTTTGAAACTGTTTCTCTCCCATAGAGTTGTATCGGCACCTGCTCCGACTGAAATACAATTCTATAACGTGAACGCCACCTATAGGGGAAAATAGGGAAGAAAGAGGAACATGTATTTATTTTGTTCAGGACAATTATGTAAAAGTAAAATCACAAATAACTTTCATTCTATGCCTGAACAAAATCCCCCAAATGTTTTGTAACTTATATTTTATTTGTATATTTAAACGTAAAATGCACTTTCTACGGTGAAAGTTTCAAATGGATTTGTGTTTTTTCCTTTAATTCCCTTAAATCTTTGGAGGAAAGTGAACTAAACCCAGATTAAACTGTATTTGTGTCTGAGCTAAAGTTCACGAGGAACAAACGTCCACAAACCCGTATAGAAACGTCCAATCACTTGTGTGCATGTAAAGCAGGTCCCTCTCCGTCCCTCCAGGGGGCACTCTCTCCCCCCCAGGTCCCCGGGGGCCCCCTGTGTTTACCCGCTCCCTAATTAGTCCCGGGGCGGCCGTGGCGGTGGCGGAGCACGGGGCGCGGGGGGATAAATTAGGGCCAGACACAAACAGCGGCGTGTTTTCGGTGGCACTTAGCGATCAAACGGCCCATAAATGATGCATGCGGCTCATTCCACATGCGCCGACGCGTGTTCGCCAAATATCAATGTGATTCAGAGCGGCGTGGGGCCCGGGCGCGGGGGGGCGAGCAACCGGAGGGCCCGGCGCCGCCGCGAGGGGAGCACCTTCACTATAGCGCAGGGATCCAGGTTTCAGCGCGAGGATAATGCGACTGGACAGAGGCGGATTCTAAATATTCACCATCACAATAAAAACGGAATGATTTAGGAATTATACTGGGATTATAATTAAAGGGACGATTCAGGATTGGGCCTCATTTCCTCGTTATCCAGAGTGTTGTTGATGTCTGGAGATATTTTTTTCTTAAATTCATGCAGTTCTTATATTTGAAGAGCTTAGTGGCGCTAGGCTAATGCTAGGCTAATGCTAGGCTAGTGCATGTCTATGGTATCAGTTAGCCTGCATTAAAAACAGTCTGACTCCACAGCACCTGAAGCAAATCACTTATAAGACCAGACTAACCATATAAATGTCTGTGGATAGAATAATTATAACCATTTTGCATTAAAATAACTTATATTTGAGCAGCGTCAGCTTCGTGGCTGTAAGCTAACGCAGCGGCGGAGTGATCTGCGAGAAAATAGTCCCTCGAAATGCGGTAATTCATGTGATACAAGGTCAGTTATATTTAAAAAATGATTCTATTAACATTAACATTTATATGGTTATTCTGGTGTTATGAGTAGATGTGTTTCCATCAGAGAAAATGACGCAATTGCAGCATTTACTCAGCAGAGGGCGCACTGTACGTTTTTGATGTCACTAAGCACAAGCTTTTTAGTATTGTTTTTTGCCAAATTAATTTACCACGTTGGAATTAGCTGCTTGTTTTTACTCGTAATGAATACATGTTCATTTAGGCGAACTACACCCTAAAGCTAAGCAGAAGTATCTACACGAACTATCGCTGCTGCTCTGAAGTCTCGCATGTCCTGTAAAGGCTGGACAAACAAAACTATCCCAGAGTGAGTTTACTCGGTTTCTAGTGAGGATCAGGCGGCGTCGGCGTCTCTGGGGGAGTTGTTTGTGGCTAACTCGGTCCACAGTTGCAGACCGCGCAGTGTTAGCTTAAATGCTACGGCAGAGACGGCGACGTTTGAGCCTCTGCATCTGGGAAATGTTTTTGGAGACGACCTGCGACTGATGGACTTTTCCTCTTCAGTCCTGTCCACAGGTCGGCTACGCCCACAGCCACGTGCACTTTTTATTCGCTACGTCAAACTTTATGTGAAAAAAAAGTTTTTATGCGAATTAAGAGTTTAAATGCAAAATTTGGTGTTTCCATCACTCCTTACAAATGCGAAACTTCAAAATGTGCATTAAAACCCAGTGATGGAAACGCAGTTGGTGATTTACCTCAGGTGCTGTGGAGTCAGACTGTTGCAGGCTAACTGATACCATAGACATGCACTAGCCTAGCATTAGCCTAGCGCCACTAAGCTCTTCAAATATAAGAACTGCATGAATTTAAGAAAAAAATATCTCCAGACATCGACAACACTCTGGATAACGAGGACATGAGGCCCTGTGTCATGTGGCTTTTGCATCGTATTAGTTTCTAGAGCTCTTAAAGCTCAGTCAAAGTAGATTCTTGCTACAAACTGTCTCTTAAATGCGTTGACCTTCAGAACATCAGGTTAAATCAGGACTAAACTAATCCAGGACTAAACTGATCCCGGACTAAACTAATCCAGGACTAAACTGATCCAGGACTAAACTAATCCAGGACTAAACTGATCCCGGACTAAACTAATCCAGGACTAAACTAATCCAGGACTAAACTGATCCAGGACTAAACTAATCCAGGACTAAACTGATCCCGGACTAAACTAATCCCGGACTAAACTAATCCCGGACTAAACTAATCCAGGACTAAACTAATCCCGGACTAAACTGATCCCGGACTAAACTAATCCAGGACTAAACTAATCCAGGACTAAACTGATCCCGGACTAAACTAATCCCGGACTAAACTAATCCCGGACTAAACTAATCCAGGACTAAACTAATCCCGGACTAAACTAATTCCGGACTAAACTAATCCAGGACTAAACTAATCCAGGACTGAACTGATCCAGGACTAAACTGATCCCGGACTAAACTAATCCCGGACTAAACTGATCCAGGACTAAACTAATCCAGGACTAAACTGATCCAGGACTAAATCAAATCAAATCAAATCAAACTTTATTTATAGAGCGCTTTTCATACAAAATGTAACACAAAGTGCTTTACAGTGCTTAAAAATCATTAAAAATAATAAAAATCGTCCCCACCAGTAAATATACATAAATAACTACAACCCCACCACCCACCACCCGCACACACAGACACACAGACGTACAGACAGCCCAGCAGTTAAAAGTCTTAAATAAAAATGGACATAGAGTTGAGTACGTAAGGCTGGGTACAGATGGACCGAAAGAGGAAACATCATCCAAGGAGCCGTCTGCACCAGGAGCAGCCCATCGGCCACAGCCACAGAGCGCCAACCCAGGGGGCCCGGAGTAGGTGTAGGAGAGACGTCCTACCTCCATCCAGGCACCCCCAGGAGAGCGCCCGCACGGCCACAGCCAACCAGCACTCCCGGGGCAGAGGGCTCCCTCAGAGGAACCACTAGGAGAACATAAAAAATAAATGAATAAAATAAATAAAAATAAATAAATAAATATTTAATAAGAGATACATTAAAAACAGCTAAAACTGTGCGTGAAATAGCACAGGATAAAAGAGGGAAACTAAAGAAATAATAGAACTAAAACCGGTAAATAAGGTTAATATAAGTAAATATTAATTAAAAGCTAAACTAAAAAGGTGGGTCTTGAGCCTGCTCTTAAAAACATGAACGTTCTCTGCGGTCCTGAGCTCCTCTGGCAGGTCGTTCCAGAGGCGAGGGCCATAGTATTGGAAAGACGCCTCGCCGTGAGTCTTTCTGTTGACTTTAGGAATAACTAGGAGACCCCTGCCAGAGGAGCGAAGGGACCGCGAAGGCTCATATGGTAAAATCAATTCTGAAAGATAAGAAGGACCAAGACCATTAAGACATTTAAAAACCATTAAAAGAACT
>CM038344.1:517500-562500 GCA_021464625.1 Proterorhinus semilunaris | reverse complement strand
TTAATTTCGATTAATATTTTTAATCGCACTAAACCTCATGTAGTTCATTAATCGCAATTAATCAAAAAAAGTCCCGGCCCTGGTTTTCACTAATAACCAGTGAACAAGATCCAAACTCCCTAATGCGTTAATCATCCTTTATTTGTAACGCGCTTTATCACAACACCGGCTGAACCCGAGCGCAGTGTGACACACACAATAGAAAAGTAGAAGACACATTTATAGCTAAAAGCAGCCTGAGCTTTAAACGGTGTCGGGTCAGAGCATCACAATAATAATCAGTGCTGGAGAAAATAAAGCCTCACATCAGTCTCTACGTTTGTTCCTCCTCCACCTGCAGCGCCTCCACAGTTCCCCCTGGTTCCTCCACACTCCTCCACCTGCAGCGCCTCCACAGTTCCCCCTGGTTCCTCCACAGTTCCCCCTGGTTCCTCCACAGTTCCCCCTGGTTCCTCCACACTTCTCCACCTGCAGCGCCTCCACAGTTCCCCCTGGTTCCTCCACACTTCTCCACCTGCAGCGCCTCCACAGTTCCCCCTGGTTCCTCCACACTTCTCCACCTGCAGCGCCTCCACAGTTCCCCCTGGTTCCTCCACACTTCTCCACCTGCAGCGCCTCCACAGTTCCCCCTGGTTCCTCCACACTTCTCCACCTGCAGCGCCTCCACAGTTCCCCCTGGTTCCCTCCACAGTTCTCCACCTGCAGCGCCTCCACAGTTCCCCCTGGTTCCTCCACAGTTCCCCCTGGTTCCTCCACACTTCTCCACCTGCAGCGCCTCCACAGTTCCCCCTGGTTCCTCCACACTTCTCCACCTGCAGCGCCTCCACAGTTCCCCCTGGTTCCTCCACACTTCTCCACCTGCAGCGCCTCCACAGTTCCCCCTGGTTCCTCCACAGTTCCCCCTGGTTCCTCCACACTTCTCCACCTGCAGCGCCTCCACAGTTCCCCCTGGTTCCTCCACACTTCTCCACCTGCAGCGCCTCCACAGTTCCCCCTGGTTCCTCCACAGTTCCCCCTGGTTCCTCCACACTTCTCCACCTGCAGCACCTCCACAGTTCCCCCTGGTTCCTCCACAGACTCGCTGTATTTAATTTCCCCCACGATGCACTGCGGCGGCGGCGGAGCGAGGGGTGCAGGGGTGTGATGTAGAAACAGAGGTGAAGATGGAGATAATTTAACACAAACACATCCGACGAGTCGAGACAGAGCGCGGGAAACACGCCGTACACGTATGAGCGCGGACAGAACCACCGTCGCTATGGAAACGGCTATAGCATAAAGGCTCCATCCCAGCGCCTCACACGACATGCAGACAGTGTACGTTCTAACACAGGCCGGAGGTACTGGCATATGAGGAAAAACATTATTACAGGTTTCCTAAACACTGGAGCCAGGTTTAAATGTGCGCCATCATTTTTATTTTTATTTTTTTATTTACACAATAAAATAAGACAAACTTTAATCCCCCCACCCCCAGCCACTCCCCCGTGCATTCATACCACAATCCTCCACACACTCATAGTGACAGGAACACAGACTATAAACAGAAAGGAAGCACAAAGCAGACACAAATACAATCATGTAAAAAAGAAAAAGAAAAATAAGATGAAATCACTAAAACCGATCAAAAACAAAATGCCATATAATCGGCAAAACGTTTATAACATAACAAATGGCACAGCAAGTACAACCAGTATTTATATCTCTAATTCAAATAAGCAGACGTTCCATTTCTTTTCATGCTCAATTATTCTGTTGTTATTTGTTGCTATAATTGTTTCCAACATATACTGATGATAAACTCTATTCTTAAAGTGTTTTATACATACATTTGATAACGTTTTAGCTTTAAAAATAAACATTGTACCCATCAGAATAATCATATTCAAAAGGCATTTACCCTCAAAAACACCAAGCACGATATTCTGGTGTGATTCGCAAAACAATATCCATAGACCTGAACCATAACTGTACACTGACCCAAAACAAAAATAAAACAAATGCATCAGGTCCCCCCCCCCCCCACAGGACCTACAACAGGATCTATCTGCCATTTGAACAGAGATTTTTCTGTTGCAATAATTTTATATAAGGTTTTAAGTTGAAATATCCTGGAATATGAATCTATTGTCGTTCTATAAATTGTTCTAAACTAATCTTTCCACAACATTGGATCATTTTGTGACACGTTATTCCCAAAGATTTGCTCAGAGGGATTTTGGATCTTTAAATAAACTCGTCATTCATTTCTCCTCGTTCTTTATGGTTCACAGCTCCATAAATCAGGCAGATCTTCTCAGTTTTCCTGCAGACGGGGCTGAGCTTCGGTATTTAACGTTTCATAATTTGAAATTATGTTGAGGTAAGAATTAAATCGTAACAATGAAATTCAGATCTGGAGCTGGTGAGGTCTTTGCCTGGAGCTCCCCCTGCTGGCAGTGGTGAGAATAACTCAATCAGTATGGATGTACGGCGTGGTTTACAGCTGAAAACCAGCCTGATGAACACACGCTGAAGCTGGTAGTGTTTATTATGGACTTTAAACATGTGGAGTTTCAACAGTTTCGAGTTTTAAAGGGGGGGGGGTATTATGTAAAATGGACTTTTTCAAGCTTTATATCCTGTTATTATGTCATTCCCTCATTAAACACGTGCCTGGAGTGTTGCCTCGGCTCATTCACATATTTTTGAGTCATCAGTAAAAACTTAGACGGCGGCCATTTTAGGTGTAGCTATGCCTCAGTCCTCCTAGGAACGCCCCCACCTCCTGGAGACGCCTCTGGACCTTTCGTCACCAGCCAAGCCCCCAACCACTGCTCCTCAGCTCAGCAGAGCCCCCTCCCCGCACAGTGTTGTTGTTTCAATGCCACAGTAGTGTGCTGAAGGGGGCGTGTCGGAAAGCTTCTTAAAGAGACAGAGGCCTATTTCAAGACGTTCAGTGCAGCCATTTTGAGAGAGGCAGTTATTTTAATTTACTGCATATACAGACCAACAGAAGGTTACGTCATCATTGTAGTGCTATAGACTGGTGCTATGTGATTGAAACAAGCATAATACCCCCTCTTTAAAGATGATGTAAAAATAACAGGAAGTTACCGAATGAAGCCATGACACTGAAGCAGAAGAAACGGCCAAATTAAACCGGAATAAAGAGTTGTTAAAGTTTAGTCCCTTTTGTCTGCTCATGTGTTTATTCCTCCCGTCTTTAGCCGCTCTGTCTCCCACAAAGGAAATGACCATATTTGGATTACAGCCTTTCCTGCTACACGTGGATACCGAACATGTGAGTATTTGTGGATGAATGAGCGTGGGAAAGAGCAGGAGCCACACGGACCTGCTGGAGGCACTTCCTGGATGAATCTCAGAGGATAAACCTGTTTGTGCTGGTTTGACTCGTTCAGGAGGAAACATCTCCACATGAACCCCTGCAGCTTCAAGACCCAGCCCCGTCTTTGTCTGCGAGTCTCTCATTTCCATACATCTGCCTGCGTGACGGGTGTGACTCCAAACGAAAGCTCGTGTGAGATTTACGGCGGCGAGGCGTGAGGACTCTGCCCGCGGACTCTCGGATCGCAGTAACCGCCTCTAAACGCCGTCATAAATCTGACCTGCCGCGTCCGAAACTATTCAGTCACAAACAATTGGTTTAGGAATCGGAGAAAGTCGACGTTTGCGTTTGGAACGTTTAGTCTCTAAATGTTCAGATTCAACCCGTTAATAATGAAACTGTCATTTATAAAACACATGATTTACAGAGAATCACGTCTTAGTTTGAACTCTCTCAGGTTTATTCTCTGAGATTCATCCAGGAAGTGACTCCAACATGGCCGTGTGGCTCCTGGTCTTTCCCACGCTCATTCATCCACACATACTCACATGTTCGGTATCCACGTGTGGCAGGAAAGGCTGTGATCCAAATATGGTCATTTCCTTTGTGGGAGACGTATACACAGGGCGCATGTGCAGACAAAGGGACTCAGCTTCAGGGCCGTTTTCATTCCACTCTTTAACTCTAGTTTAGAGTCAGAGTAAACCTTTGGACCTCAGGGGGCATAAAAATCAGTAAATGAATTGCACCAAAATAAAGGCCTTAGATTTAATAAAAAAGTAAAATAATAATTTGATTAAAACTGGCATTAAATCTAAATTTAATCTAAAATAATGACATTGTTGAACATTAATACTGGATAAGTTCATTGAAAATACCTCGATGTTGCTCTAAAACATCAGTTACAGTTTTGCCCGTTTTGTCCAATTCTCTTTCCTCATGAAATATGCACCGATATTTCTCCGGACATTATAGTATTTGGGCATCACATCAGACTGGCTTCTGTCTGTATAAAACCTGTAACTAATGTATAAACAAAGTCAAACTGTATTTAAACATAAAGCTTGGAAAGTTTCCTGTTTTATTCCCCTGCAGCGTCTCCCCTGAAAGCAGGGGTGTCAAACTCATTTTGGGTCGCGGGCCACATTTAATGTAAACAGGAAACTAAAACATTTTTCCAATAAATGAATAATAATAACAGCAGCCTACACAAGTTTCTCAAAGTGCTACATAGTCATCAGAGTGAATGGTCCTCTTTTCAAGTCTTATTTTTTTCTTGCAAAAGAGATGTCGACATTTATCAATTATATCAATCGATAAAATAATGTAAAAACATTCAACAAGGATCACTGTATACATAAAGGAAGAGGTCAATTTTTCTCTTTTTTTCTTGAAAAATCCGACACTCTTTGTCACTTTTCTCTTTTTTGACAAAGACATTTCACTGAAGAGGGCGCCAGAGTCAACAGGAAAAGCAGGTAAAGCGATAGAACTGACTCAAACACAGCGCCCCTAGCGGACAATATAAGAACTGCACATTTTAAAGAAAAATGAAGTTTATTCTGCTTTAATAATGCATATTTATCCCGTGGGCCGGACTGAACCCACTGGCGGGCCGGTTCTGGCCCACGGGCCGTACGTTTGACACCCCTGCCTTAAAGCTTCCTTTAGTAAAAACAGTGTTTTAAACGCAGCTTCTTCCTCTGCAAACGTCTGATGAGTGGCGTTGTCGGCGTTGTCGGCGTTGTTGACGTTGTCGGCGTTGTCGGTGTTGTTGGTGTTGTCGTAGTTGTTGTAGTTGTTGCAGTTGTTGTAGTTGTTGACGTTGTCGGCGTTGTCGGCGTTGTTGGTGTTGTTGGTGTTGTCGGCGTTGTCGGCGTTGTTGTAGTTGTTGTTGTAGTTGTTGTAGTTGTTGACGTTGTCGGCGTTGTCGGCGTTGTTGGTGTTGTAGTTGTTGACGTTGTTGTCGGCGTTGTCGGCGTTGTTGTAGTTGTTGTTGTAGTTGTTGTAGTTGTTGACGTTGTTGTCGGCGTTGTCGGCGTTGTTGCAGTTGTTGTTGTAGTTGTTGTAGTTGTTGACGTTGTCGGCGTTGTCGGCGTTGTTGGTGTTGTTGGTGTTGTCGGCGTTGTCGGCGTTGTTGTAGTTGTTGTTGTAGTTGTTGTAGTTGTTGACGTTGTCGGCGTTGTCGGCGTTGTTGGTGTTGTTGGTGTTGTTGGTGTTGTCGGCGTTGTCGGCGTTGTTGTAGTTGTTGTTGTAGTTGTTGTAGTTGTTGACGTTGTTGTCGGCGTTGTCGGCGCTGTTGTTGTAGTTGTTGTTGTAGTCGTTGTAGTTGTTGACGTTGTTGTTGTGGCGTTGTCGGCGCTTTGAGGTCGCGTGTCGCTGTGTGTCTTTGTAAATGTGAGCTATAAGGATGTGCGGCGGCTCTAAAGCGCCGGGAGGTCGGGCCCCGTGTGCGAGGCGGCCATTACGGCGGGGGGGCCAGTGCATTGTGGGTAATGGGGGAGTTTATGGCCCCGTTAGAGGCGTTTAATGTCCGCGTTAATGTGCGGATGTGGCAGATCTGCTGAGTCCGCTCCGAGGTCCGAGTCCCGGGCCAGACCGGCCGCAGACGGGCCTCACTCCTTCACCCCAGGCTGACTCTGCCGCCGGGGGCCCAGGTGCATGCTGGGAGCTCCCACGCTGCACCTGGGGGGCGCGGAGGAGGGGTTTCCTGGCAGGCTCTGCAGGGGCTGATGTCGTCTCCCCGGAGCTCAACCCCAGATCCAATTACAGGCCCGGCCAGAGGGGGCGCTACTGCGGGGGGCCATGGAAAATGAATGAGACAGAGGCAGGTTCAGGAAACTGTGGCTCCATTTGGACGAGGTGATGATGATATTATACAAACTTAATAATAACCAATTAAAACGCTACAACATGGCAACAAAGACACAATAAAAACACGACAAAAACACAATAAAAACATGACAAAAACACAATAAAAACACAATAAAAACATAACAAAAAGTGATGAAAAAAGTGTGGATCCCTTTTGTAGTCCTGAGCTCTCCCGTTAGGCGTTACACTGAACGGTTCAGGCGGGGGTTAAGAGGTTAACACAAAGCGAAGGACATTTCCATATCCCTCTAACTACGGAGCAAAGATGTGTCTTTGGAAACGTGTTATTCTGACTTTAGAACATTTATTTCCTCCTTGAAGGACCAGAACCTGAGACCGACATGTGGCATTGAGGGTTTAGGGTTAAAGATGATGCACTGATTCAGTCTGAGTCCACACGGATCGTTCGCTGAAGTTCCGCTCGTCTCCGCAGGAATATTGTCACAAATATATGGACTTGTTCAAACTGCTGTGTTGGAGGTTAGAACCAGTTTCAGACGTTCTCCCTGAACACATTTCGTGTTGTGCTCGTGTGCTCTCTCTGCACATCAGGCTGAGGAACCTGAGGGGCCACAGGGGCGGAGCTGAGAGGGGACTCCAGGACCTGGGGCCCCTGAGACAAACTGATCTGTTAGGCCAGTGCTTCCCAATTTGAGAAGATGATTCTGAGATAATATTATTTACGTCTCTGACATAGATTTTGATGTATTTTTGACTGAAAACAGTATATTTTAAGTGACATTAGGCCAAATACAGTATCCAAACTAACCGCATTAAACCTTTAATTATTATAAACACTAATGACGTTTGAATGTTGATGCCCTTATAGTTTCCTGTTTTTAAAGTTGTTATTGTTTTATATGTTCATGAAAATTCCTACTTCATGAACCTGTTCACTGACAATGGCAAGAAAACCCATTCTGAGGGTCTCGAGTTGTGGGTTGTGTGATTTCATGGCCAGAAAAGGTTTGGACCCCCTGTGTTATTCGACAGAAACACAAATCATACAACTGTCACATGACCAGAGCTTGATTACATAATATTAGGACAATTCTAGGGGAGGGAAGGACAGAAGCCCCCGCTAATACAGTCACAGTAAACCCACTGTGGACAGACCTTTGACTCTGTGTCTCAGAAAATGTCCCCAAACCATTGAAGAAGCCGAATAATAACACTCTGTTAACAGCAGGTGGCGCTGTGCAAATGTTCTGCCAATGCCACTGAGTCGTATTGCCGTGCGGAGACACATTTTCATCATAGTGACTTTTCTAAACACGGATTTCTACTTTCTCTTCAGTACTTTCTAAAGGAAATACTTGAGTACTTTCTAAAGGAAATACTTGAGTACTTTCACTGAAGTCGTCCACGCCGCTCCTACATGGCGTTCCACCTCCTCTTAGCTCCAACACTGCCATGGGCTTTCTCATAAACCACTGAAGATAAACTGTGGGGTAAAAATAGAGCCCGGGTTGACCTTCGACCTCCTTGGGCGCAGACGTGTGGGAACAACATCTGCAGAGCTGCACTCGGGGACCGGCTTTCTTCTTCAGTATCGGGCTGAATTTGATTCCATTTCAGATTGTTTTAAACGTGCTGAGGCGCCTACATTTCCCATCATGCACTTGTTTGCTTTGTTTTGCAAAGTGTATTTCTGAAACAAAGCCCTTTCCATCTTTCATCTTCCTCCAGTGTCTTTGCAATGGAAAATGCCGCCTTACAAAATGACTTAAAGTGATTTATAAACATTATTTTATGCATAATGTGATATGATGCATTTGTAAGAATAGTCTGACTAGGCTAAAGAGTCGACTCTGACTCGGTTCCAGTAAAGCTGTTTTTTATTACGTTCATTATGTCTTGTTTCAAAAATGGTCTAAACAAACCCAACAATTACGCCCCCTGCAGGTATTTGAACACATGTTTGTGTTATACATTAGAGGCCGATGCCGAAATGCTCGGCCGATATTTTTGACCGATATCTTTGGCCGATTTTTCCAAATGTCTGGTCTATAATCCCGTAAAAACAAATACTTGGCCGCCTCAGCACCGGCCGATTAGTTGTTGTTAGCATTAGCATATTGTTACTAGCCGCAGTATTTTGCACGGCGATCAAAAATACAACAGTGGAGGTAAAAACTAACTCGGCGATTGAATCCTCCAGATTCTGCGCTTCAGAATGACCTGCAGCACGTCCATGTTGACGGAGGTTTAGTGAAACTTGATGCGATGTTTCTCACCTCCTGAGGCTGTGGAAGTTTTAAAGCCCTGACTTTACAAAAACTCTATCATTTTTGGTCCCAAAAATATCATTTTGTTCTGGTGCTAGATTGGCCGATAGCAGATATTGTAAATCCCCAAATATCGAGCCGATGTATAAATAGTTTTTCTAAAAGAACCTTTTAGAGCATTTCTGTCTGTTATGGTTGTTAGCAAACAGTTAGCCCAGATTAGCCTAAGGTGCTTTGAGGCTGTGCTGAGGTTGACTGAAACTGCATCTTTAACTTAAGCTCAAATCCACCTAAAACTCTTCACCAGAGGCTGATTAGCTCCTGTGTTAGCAGCTAACGGCTAAAGGCTAACGTAATATGATACTATGCTACGATGTGTTAGTTTCATTCTTGAGTAAAATTACAGACACTACTGATCAAATATTACTCTAAAAAAAGTGTTTCCTAAGTGAAAGCCCTGAAGTATTTGCTGTAGAAAATGCTCAAATATTCAAAGTACAAAAAATATCTTTGCGTAGGCCGGCCACGATAATGACTATATCGAGTTATCGCTCGATGAGTAAAATGAAGGACCATAACATGTTTAGTCTCGGTAAATGCTCGTGCTGCGTGTGCTTCAAATAAATACAGAAACATGAAGCTATCACAGCGCTGAGTGGGCGGAGCTTCATCCAGCCCGTCTCCCTGTGTTTAAAGACACTGAGCACATCAGCCGTGTCCCGCATGGATCCAGATCATCTAAAGATCAGCTGCTTTTGGAGAGAGGGGGGCGGGGTGTAAACAAAGTGCTGCTACGGAGCTGCTGATTCTGACACTTTCTGTGAACTTAATCGCGGAGCAAGAGCGACTCATGTGAAAACATTTGGAATTCCAGCCAAAAGAACTCATCACGGAGAGAAAAACAACATTAATGCGACTGCAGGTTTGTCCAACATGAGAACGAAACAAAACCACCGCCCAGTCAGTGAATCAAAGCTAATCAGCGCTACTGTTAGCGAATCAAAGCTAATCAGAGCTACTGTTAGCGAATCAAAGCTAATCAGCGCTACTGTTAGCGAATCAAAGCTAATCAGCGCTACTGTTAGCGAGAGGAACCCGAGCGCTTTAGCCACTGTCCAAATACAAGCGCGATAGTCCCGAGAACATTACTCAGGGCTTAGGACTATGTTACTGAGAAATGCTGCAGCGGTTTGACAAACAGTCAACACGTTTCCCAAAAAAGCTGCTTCACTCTGACGGCCGTGTGTACAGGAGGTTATATTTTAAAAGAAAAGGAAAAAGAACACAACATATGGCTACTCTACTTTAGCAGTAATACAGTATGATCTGAATCCATACATTTAGTATAGAAGTCAGAATAATGCAAATGAAATATCAATATTATTGTTATTGGGATATTTTTAAAGATGATACTGTATATTGACTATTTGTTGTTAATGTTGTGACAGGCCCAACACAGAACCTGGTGAGAGTGAGTGATGTTAAAGGTTGAGAAGCACAGATGGAAACAGTCCTAGAACATGTCGACCCTTTAGTTTGCACTTTGTTTGGTTTAAGGGGTTAATATTGAAATAGTTGCCTACAGTATTTGCATTATACTCAATATTATCTCCAAAAGGCCCATCTTTGCGGCTTCAAAAACACAAAATGACACACACTCCATGTTGTGAGTCAGTTGCAGTGACAGCACATCTGCACAGCGCCACCTGCTGTTCATAAAGTCTGCATTATTCGGCTTTGAAATGAACCAAACACATGGACACAAGGACTTGACTTCACACTATCCAAGTAAAGTACTCCGGATACTGCAGTACATGTACACCGCACCTCCGGATACTGCAGTACATGTAACCCGCACCTCCGGATACTGCAGTACATGTACACCGCACCTCCGTATACTGCAGTACATGTACTTTGTTACTCGCCTCTGTCTGTGTGTGGCTCCTCCCCGTCCCGTGTGCGCTCGTACCGCTTTAACGCTCCAGAATGTGCCGATTCAAAGCGTATCTGTATTTTTAACGGCTCCTCTGAGAACAGCGGGGCCCGTTCTGGTGCATTGTGGGATTGAGTGCTCTCAGCTGGAGGACCTCACGAAAAAAACAATATGTCTGCTCCCCTTTTTACGCTCACACTGTATCACGGCAACGATCCAGGCGGGACGGAGCGCCTTTGACCCGGCGCTAAACGCAACGTGCACTCTTCGCCTTTCAGTTACTCTATAGAAAATATTTATGTTTTATTGATTTGTTTTCCGTAGCAAACGTTTAACACATTCCTGTTCTATAAAGGACTTTAAATGACTCCTGTCGTAGTTTGAGTTGGAGCCGGGGTGGAATCTTATAAATTGTACAAATGAATATTGTATATTTTCTATAATCCTGTGTATGAAGCTTCTAAACTGTAACCTGTGTCAGTGTTGAACTGTGACAGCAGGGGGCGCTGTATTAGGGGCATAGGACTGATGTATTAAACACATTGTTTATTATAGGCCTAAAGATACTGAGGATTTGAGTTCTTAAAGAGGCTCTCCCTGAAGTGAACGATCGTCTTTTCTCAGTCGATTCCCACAGTCTCCATCGTTCGGGCCGATATTGTAAAATCCACCTCTACACGACTCTATGCTCTGTCTCCCAATTAAACGTTTGAATTAGTGCGATTAAAAATATGAATCGAAATCACTCAAGACACAACAGATGTTACTCAAGGACGAACAATATTTGACTGTTTATTCATACAGTTAAGCCTAAACATAAACATATTTAAAAAGTTTAGTTTATTTATTTATTTTTGAACAGGGACAGTGTACAGTCTACATTAGCCTCAGAAAGGAGAGAGTATTGTACCAGGTTATAGCACTTGTGCTCATGTCCACCTGCAGTCCCGGGACAGACTGATGTCAACAAAGTCTTAGAAAAATGCACATGTTAAAATGAAACACACACTTCCTTCATTCCTGAGCAGTAATGTTCAGATACACTCTCGCACACAACACTTACATTATGGGAACAGGTTTGTCTTAAAATAAGCCATTTTTTGTGTTAAAATGTTCCCATGTGGTCGGCTCTGTTGGAACATGTCCCACTGGAGGAGCTGTTTGACCCTGAGGATCCGAACAGTCGACCCTGTGGCTCGAGACGTCTGAGCTCAGGGAAACAAACCTTTTTAACGGAGGAGCTGCAGTAACATTAAGTATCTGGAACAACAGACAGAGATTTGAATATATGATGTTATGATTATGTTTTCAAAACTTAATATACTATATTTGTTAAGAATATGACAGCGGTGACAGAGCCGAGATTTCTGGGCATGAACCTTAAGAGAACTTTTGTGCAATGATTCCAGGAGCTTTAACGCTGTTTTACGCCTGTGACCCACAAGAGAAATCCACTACTATTGTCCTAGAAGTGTTTGAAATGATCTCACGGCCTGAGATCGCCACCAAGATCTGATCGAATAGAGGAGAATACAAAGAACCTCTGAATACATGATGCTTAGATGTGATTCATTGGGATTAATTAATTACAAAGGCCTTCAACAAGAGCCTGAGGGTCTGAGGGCCACACTTTGAGCTTCCTGAAGTAGAGTCCTTCACATATGGTGGTGTTTCTGTGGAGGCCTCCTCTAGTGGAATGTGTCTCAGAGGCTTCCAGAGAAGATCCACAGCAGCAGAAACGTTCATTCCTGTATCGGTGTCTCCTCTCCTTCATGTAATGGAAGCTTCTCTGTAGACGCTTCAGGTCCTGGTCTTGTCCTCGTCCCAACCTCTCGTCCTCGGTGTCTCCTCTCCTTCATGTAATGGAAGCTTCTCTGTAGACGCTTCAGGTCCTGGTCTTGTCCTCGTCCCGACCTCTCGTCCTCGGTGTCTCCTCTCCTTCATGTGATGGAAGCTTCCCTGTAGAAGCTTCAGGTCCTGGTCTAGTCCTCTTCCCGACCTCTCGTCCTCGGTGTCTCCTCTCCTTCATGTAATGGAAGCTTCTCTGTAGACGCTTCAGGTCCTGGTCTAGTCCTCGTCCCGACCTCTCGTCCTCGGTGTCTCCTCTCCTTCATGTAATGGAAGCTTCTCTGTAGACGCTTCAGGTCCTGGTCCAGTCCTCGTCCCGACCTCTCGTCCTCGGTGTCTCCTCTCCTTCATGTAATGGAAGCTTCTCTGTAGACGCTTCAGGTCCTGGTCTAGTCCTCGTCCCGACCTCTCGTCCTCGGTGTCTCCTCTCCTTCATGTAATGGAAGCTTCTCTGTAGACGCTTCAGGTCCTGGTCTTGTCCTCGTCCCGACCTCTCGTCCTCGGTGTCTCCTCTCTTTCATGTGATGGAAGCTTCTCTGTAGACGCTTCAGGTCCTGGTCTAGTCCTCGTCCCGACCTCTCGTCCTCGGTGTCTCCTCTCCTTCATGTAATGGAAGCTTCTCTGTAGACGCTTCAGGTCCTGGTCTAGTCCTCGTCCCGACCTCTCGTCCTCGGTGTCTCCTCTCCTTCATGTAATGGAAGCTTCTCTGTAGACGCTTCAGGTCCTGGTCTAGTCCTCGTCCCGACCTCTCGTCCTCGGTGTCTCCTCTCCTTCATGTAATGGAAGCTTCTCTGTAGACGCTTCAGGTCCTGGTCTAGTCCTCGTCCCGACCTCTCGTCCTCGGTGTCTCCTCTCCTTCATGTAATGGAAGCTTCTCTGTAGACGCTTCAGGTCCTGGTCTAGTCCTCGTCCCGACCTCTCGTCCTCGGTGTCTCCTCTCCTTCATGTGATGGAAGCTTCTCTGTAGATGCTTCAGGTCCTGGTCTTGTCCTCGTCCCGACCTCTCGTCCTCGGTGTCTCCTCTCCTTCATGTAATGGAAGCTTCTCTGTAGACGCTTCAGGTCCTGGTCTAGTCCTCGTCCCGACCTCTCGTCCTCGGTGTCTCCTCTCCTTCATGTAATGGAAGCTTCTCTGTAGATGCTTCAGGTCCTGGTCCAGTCCTCGTCCCGACCTCTCGTCCTCGGTGTCTCCTCTCCTTCATGTGATGGAAGCTTCTCTGTAGATGCTTCAGGTCCTGGTCTTGTCCTCGTCCCGACCTCTCGTCCTCGGTGTCTCCTCTCCTTCATGTAATGGAAGCTTCTCTGTAGACGCTTCAGGTCCTGGTCTAGTCCTCGTCCCGACCTCTCGTCCTCGGTGTCTCCTCTCCTTCATGTAATGGAAGCTTCTCTGTAGACGCTTCAGGTCCTGGTCTAGTCCTCGTCCCGACCTCCCGTCCTCCTCCTGCTCCTGGTCCTCAGTCCTCTGCTCTGGTTTTTTGGCTGCTCTTTGCTCCAGATGTCGCGGTGCGTCTATGGGACCGTCTCTTTTTTTTTTACCGCCGCTCGCCGTAAACGCGCCGCGGCGGCGGCGGCGGCCATCTGCCAGCAGCTCCGGCGAAGGCGCGTCCCAGAGCCAGCGGCCGAGAGGCGACGCACCGGAGCAAAACCCGGGACAGATGGTCTGGAGACAGTAAAGCAGGTCTGCATCAAGGTGGAGCTGGAATACTACTACTACTACTACTATACTACTACTATACTACTACTACTACTACAACTACTATAGTACTATACTACTGCTACTACTACTACTACTATAATACTATAGTACTATACTACTATACTATTACTATACTACTATACTATTACTATACTACTACTATACTACTACTATACTATTACTACTATTATTACTACTACTACTACTATACTATTACTATACTACTACTACTATACTACTACTACTATACTATTACTATACTACTACTACTATACTACTACTACTATACTATTACTATACTACTACTACTACTACTGCTACGACTACTGTAGCCCCTTCGACCACAGAGATCTCAGATGTTCTCCATAGATTATAAATTGTTGTGTTTCTAAATATAGCACATGTTCCTCCAGAACCAGGAAGTCAGAGGACTGATGCTGTAACGGCAGAATGACTGAATATTTGTATTTGAGTGGATAAATATATTTTATATTGTACATGTTGTAACTCACCTGCTCAGGGACTACAGATGGAAACGAGCTGAAGCTAAATCTTTGTCCCTGATGAAATAAATAAAATAAAATAAAACTAGAGGCTAAATTAGCTCCTGTTCACGTTTGAACTCTGTCTCGACATGAACTCCGCCCGAGGAATAAAAAACTGAGACACCGTCAGTTGTGGGAGGAGCCTCATACATTCATAACAAATAACAAGGACTTGTAAGTTTTCATGAACTAACGATTATCTTGGTAATCGATTAATCTGCTGAATATCTTTTACGTGGCACCAGTTTAAACTTAAAGGGCATGTTTGTCGGAGGTTCTTAGTGCTTTAAAAAGTCTCCACAGGTGCACTTGGTTTGCTCAACATTTGAATGCTAAGAACCTCTAGAGTGCAGACACTGAGCTGTAAAGGGACAGGAGCTGGGATTGAGGACGTTATTTACAAACTCTAGGATCTGGAGCTGATTCTGGTCAGATCAGGGTCCTGAAACACAGACATGCCTGAGTGTTCCTGAGTTCCTCCAGCCCGTTCCTGTGCAGAGGAGCATTAGCTACATTAGCTACATTAGCTCACATTAGCTACATTAGCTACATTAGCTACATTAGCTCACATTAGCTCACATTAGCGCAGACACACGGCGGTTGTAAAGTTATTTGCATTCTCTCCACATTCCCTCCGTTTGGCTGAAGTCCCAGAGGTTCTCACACTGAGGCTGAGTCGGAGTTTTATTCAGTCAGAGTTTGTCAGATCCAGCTCTGATGCTCCGCACGGTGTCCAGTCTCCTGTGGTTTAGCACTGTCCTACTCTGTCCTACACATAGGTCTCTGTCCTACACATAGGTCTCTGTCCTACACATGGGTCTCTGTCCTACACATGGGTCTCTGTCCTACACATGGGTCTCTCTGTCCTACACATGGGTCTCTGTCCTACACATAGGTCTCTGTCCTACACATGGGTCTCTGTCCTACACATAGGTCTCTGTCCTACACATGGGTCTCTGTCCTACACATGAGTCTCTCTGTCCTACACATAGGTCTCTGTCCTACACATGGGTCTCTGTCCTACACATGGGTCTCTCTGTCCTACACATGGGTCTCTGTCCTACACATGGGTCTCTCTGTCCTACACATGGGTCTCTGTCCTACACATAGGTCTCTGTCCTACACATGGGTCTCTGTCCTACACATAAGTCTCTGTCCTACACATGGGTCTCTCTCCTACACATAAGTCTCTGTCCTACACATAAGTCTCTGTCCTACACATAAGTCTCTGTCCTACACATAGGTCTCTGTCCTACACATGGGTCTCTGTCCTACACATGGGTCTCTGTCCTACACATGGGTCTCTGTCCTACACATAAGTCTCTGTCCTACACATAGGTCTCTGTCCTACACATAGGTCTCTGTCCTACACATGGGTCTCTGTCCTACACATGGGTCTCTGTCCTACACATAGGTCTCTGTCCTACACATAGGTCTCTGTCCTACACATGGGTCTCTGTCCTACACATGGGTCTCTGTCCTACACATGGGTCTCTCTGTCCTACACATAGGTCTCTGTCCTACACATGGGTCTCTGTCCTACACATAGGTCTCTGTCCTACACATGAGTCTCTCTGTCCTACACATAGGTCTCTGTCCTACACATGGGTCTCTGTCCTACACATGGGTCTCTGTCCTACACATGGGTCTCTGTCCTACACATAGGTCTCTGTCCTACACATAGGTCTCTGTCCTACACATAGGTCTCTGTCCTACACATAGGTCTCTGTCCTACACATGGGTCTCTGTCCTACACATGGGTCTCTGTCCTACACATGGGTCTCTGTCCTACACATAGGTCTCTGTCCTACACATAGGTCTCTCTGGTCTCCTCATCGCGCGGTTGTCAGCCGCGTCTCTTAACTGTAAATAACCCGAGCGCTGGACAAATGCAGTTTTGGAGGTCACCCTGGCCTCCGCTCGCTCCTCGCTCTCCTGCGTCTGAAACGAGAGAAAAATAACAAGGATCTGACAAGTTCATTACAGAAACTTCAGACGCTCAGGAGCCGAGCAGAAGGAGCTGCTTTACTGCTTTACTGCTTTACTGCACTTCATCGTCAAAGTAACGATAATAAACATGTATAACGTATTATTTAGCATCGGAGAGCAGGTATGCAGTACTTTGAATACTTGTGTTTGGAGGCGTTTTTATCACTCATCTGTTTTCCCGCCTTAACCGAGCGCACTTTCTCCAGTTCCACTTTACCCAAATCTAAAGGGTTTCTTGACTGGAGCTTACACACACACACACACAGTGTCTCATTTGAAAGCTAAGACCTAGAAAACTGATCATAACTTTTTTTCAGTGTTGTCGCCGCGTTTATATCACATTATTCCTCTCTTTTCATGTCTGTGTCACTATTTTGACGCTTTTTTCAAGAAGCTTTTAGATTTAGGTAAAGCCAAAGTGGAGAAATCGCGTTTCAGTTTCCACACTATGCAGGAACATCATACTTCACATTTAACTCAATTAAATAAATATATAATAATGATAATGATAATTAAACCCAAATTAAAATTATACTGAGAATGGTAATGACAACTGGAAAGCATCAAGATCTCAGATTATAATATCTATTAATGTACCTTTGTACTTTATACAATTAATTATATAAACAGTTCATATATTTTATTATTATTATTATATATTTTTTGTAAGATTGTAAGTTTGTAAGTTGGTCTGTACGAATGTAGCTGCTTGTAATGTTTTGTAGTGTTTTGAAATGTTCTTTTTTATTTTATTGCATTTTATTGCACTTGGGGGTGGGGGCTCATAAGCTTTTTGCTTCAGCCCACTCCTTTTGAGCACAATGTGTATTGCTCAAATAAACAAATAAACTAAACTAAACTAAACTAAAGATGGAGAGTAAGAGGTTAATGCACTTCAGCGGAAATCACATGTTTGGTTTAGAAACTTTGGAAACATGTTTTCGTTTTACACATTTTAAGTTAAGCATAAAATGTATTATCATCATTACTGTATCGCACGTATCGTATCGGCCCCGAGTATCGTGATACGTATCGTATCGACCCTGAGTATCGTGATACGTATCGGCCCTGAGTATCGTGATACGTATCGGCCCTGAGTATCGTGATGCGTATCGGCCCTGAGTATCGTGATACGTATCGGCCCTGAGTATCGTGATGCGTATCGGCCCTGAGTATCGTGATGCGTATTGTATCGACCCTGAGTATCGTGATGCGTATCGTATCGGCCCTGAGTATCGTGATGCGTATTGTATCGGCCCTGAGTATCGTGATACGTATCGGCCCTGAGTATCGTGATGCGTATTGTATCGGCCCTGAGTATCGTGATACGTATCGGCCCTGAGTATCGTGATGCGTATTGTATCGGCCCTGAGTATCGTGGTGTGTATCGTATCGGCCCTGATTATCGTGATAGGTATCGTATCGGCCCTGAGTATCGTGATGCGTATTGTATCGGCCCTGAGTATCGTGATACGTATCGGCCCTGAGTATCGTGGTGCGTATCGTATCGGCCCTGAGTATCGTGATGCGTATTGTATCGGCCCTGAGTATCGTGATACGTATCGGCCCTGAGTATCGTGATGCGTATTGTATCGGCCCTGAGTATCGTGATATGTATCGTATCGGCCCTGAGTATCGTGATACGTATCGGCCCTGAATATCGTGATACGTATCGGCCCTGAGTATCGTGATGCGTATTGTATCGGCCCTGAGTATCGTGATGCGTATCGTATCGGCCCTGAGTATCGTGATGCGTATTGTATCGGCCCTGAGTATCGTGATACGTATCGGCCCTGAGTATCGTGATGCGTATTGTATCGGCCCTGAGTATCGTGATGCGTATCGTATCGACCCTGAGTATCGTGATACGTATCGGCCCTGAGTATCGTGATGCGTATTGTATCGGCCCTGAGTATCGTGGTGTGTATCGTATCGGCCCTGAGTATCGTGGTGCGTATCGTATCGGCCCTGAGTATCGTGATACGTATCGTATCGTAATACGTATCGGATCGTGCTCTACTAAATACTGCACCTTTCTACGCATCTTAAATCTGTCTCAGTCGGAGTTCCACATGGTTTTAATCACGTGAACAGTCTGTGAGAGCTAGAAACGAGTTTGTGCTGCAGCGCAGAGATTTGAATCAGGAGACTTCAGGTAGTGCAGCTTTAAAACATAATGACCCAGTGGCTGAAGGAGATCCAGAGCTGGTCATACCGGGGCTTTAGGGGCCCCTGGAGAAAAACATGATTTAGGCAAATTAAATGTGACAAATCATTCCGTGTGACAGAGAAGGGGCTTCAGCCGCTTTAATGAAATACTTAGTGGCCATTTTTATATTTGGTGACATAAACTCGCCCCAAACCAGGTGGGGAAGGAGCTAATGCATTGTGTTGAATCAGTAACTGGGACTGGATCACGACAAAGTTTCTTTATTGCAGTAACTTAAAGGTGATCCGTGAAGATCTGCTCGTGTGTTTCGTGCTGGACTCTGTGGGTCATGTGACTGTGTTCTCTTTGTGGTCCAGGACAGACTTCCTTGGGGACGAATAATGAAACGTTGACTCTTGGATCCCGGCCTCACACTGGCCCTACTTCAATCTTCTTACACTTTGGTCCAGTTCTGCTTCGGAGTAGGTCCTGCGTCGCCCGAGGAGGTTCAGATCTAAACCTGCTCCTTCATTAGAGACAGTTTTTAGACCCAACCTGAGGAAATGGGCCACACACAGCCTCCGCACTCACCTACTCCGGGATACTTTCACTACTATTACTATTACCATGACTCAAACTCCTTCAGCTGCAGGTTTTGGCTGAAATTGTGCAACGTTTGTGCCGGAGTTTCCCCTCGTGTCCAGTTTGCTTTTGAATGTCACGTTTCCGCTGATTCCTCTGTTAAATGGAATGTTTGCAAATCTTCAGAAAGGAAATGTAGCTTTTGTGACTTTAAATCTTCATTTAAATGTGATCATGTCGACTTCCTGCTGCTTGTGTTGATCTTCAATAGACGAGGTGATGATGAAAGCTTTGTAATTGTTTTGGAGATGATGGGAAAAGCATTTTGTTTAAAGTGACTTAAGGAGAGACACAGGGGTCAATGTTTTACCAGGTTTATTCTCTGAGGTTTATCCAGGAAGTGACTCACAGGGCAGAGACTAAGCTTTAGTCGCTCCATAAGACTCTTCACACTTTACAGACTCAAATACAGGAATAAAGAATAAAATAACCCTTTAGGCCCGGACTCTCTTTACCAGGTTTATTCTCTGAGATTTATCCAGGAAGTGACTCCAACATGTGGCTCCCTGGACTTTCCCACGCTTATTCATTCACAAATACTGACATGTTTGGTATCCACGTGTAGCACGAAAGGCTGTGACCAAAATGAAACTAATCCAAATATGGTCATTTCCTTTGTGGGAGACAGAGCGGCTAAAGACGGGAGGAACACACACATGTGCAGACAAAGAGACTTTAACAACATCTGCACTTTAGACTCCACTCAAATACATTTGGAAGGATTTTTCTGAGGGATCTTTTAAAATCGAATTCCTGACATTTATTAAGCTTTGAATCCAAAAAATAAGGCAACATTTGATTTTTGTGATTGTTTCTAAAATGCCTAATTTTTCAGCCATTTTCCCAAAAGTGACTTAAAACTATATATTTTTACATCAAGATCACACTTTGCATTTTACATCAGTTTAAACCAAAGACTCTGGGAAAAAGAAAAGACCTAAAAAGGCCCTAAATGCTGTGCAGAAGTTAAGGAGCAGTTTCATGAAATGTGTGGGTTTTGGAAAAGGTTCAGAGCCGCACGGATTGACTTGATTTTGCTTTAATAGTTTCTAACACGTCACAAAACAAAACCACACATTTAAAACTTAGACTTCGTCGCTGAAAATATCAGCAATTTTGGCCATTTTGAAACATTTTTATATGAAAACAAACAATGACAGAAAACTTCTCTCATGTATGTCCGTACGGTAATATTCAGCAGAAGTTACTAAATGATTATTTTCCCCGATTCACCTGCAGCGTCTGTCCTTCAAAGGGCTTGAATTATTGTTGATTTGACTTTTTGTTCTCAATTCAGTGTTTTCTCTTGTTTTAAGTGAATGAAAGCCGGTTCCATCGGCTTTTATCGGTGGAAATGTTCTTAATGTATGAATGGAGTTGGTTTGTACAGATCTTTGATATGAGCTAACACGTTGTTACACAGTGGAATCTGTTCTTACTTTCGTGTTGTTACAAACTGCAGGTGCTCCTCAGTCCTGACCTGCAGATTTTCATGTTTGCGTGAAATAAAGAAGACAAATCCCCCCCCAGAGCCTGGAGCCCGCGCCCCTTCAGGCCGGTGCCGCGACACTGATTGGTTTTGCCAGGAGCTCGTGGTTTCCCTCTCGTAGCTTTCTCCGGTTATTCCTCATGACATTAGCGTTTTCGGAGCCGCGGTCTGCTTCTAATAAAGTCCTGGCTCGCGGTGAGTTCAGGGACACAGCTGTGGCTCGTTAAAACGGAAACTACCCCCGAAAAAACGTGGGACAAATGAAGAAATATGTCCGAGCGCAGCTGCAGGTTACGCCGGGGTCGCCACGATTTAGGGCCCGGACAAGACGCGCTTTCTGGAAACATTTATGTTGTAAATGTTCTTCTGGAACCGTCCTGCTGTGGACCGAGTTTAGTCCAAACCCGGAGTGCATATCTTTTTATTTCATTTAAATAAATGTGATCAGGGATTGGCCTGCAGGCCCGGGTTCCAGACGACTCTGTCCGGACCACAGACTGAAACACATGAACGTAGCATCATTAGCCGCTGAACCAGGAAGTGGAGTCAGGAGCATTCCATTTAGGGCTGCAAGATTTTATGATTTTATTTTATTTCATTCATTGTTTTTTTTTTATGATTATTTCTTAGAACACCCCAAGTGGACAAACAAACGTGATAATGGTAAAATAAAGCAGCACCAATTGTATATTGGTTTAAAACTGAGATTTCTATTGTGGTCACCATGGTAACCGTTGAACTGCTGACTTTTTTGTCTTAGTTTTTGGCAAATATCTCTGTATAAACTAAGGTACGTTTATTTGTTTCTGAAAAGCGTCCTAAAGGGGTGACAATATTCATTTACATAATTGTGATTTTGTTCAGTAGAAATGACTTTCAGCCATAAAAATAATACGGCACGTTTTTTTTATTCTGTCACTTCCAAAAAATAATGAGGAACAACATTTGTCAATTTTATTTTGAAAAATGCCTTTGTCCCATAGAGTTGTATTGGCACCTGCTCCAACTGACATTATGACATCATCACATTTCAGCTTCTATATAACCCTATATATAATCCCCGTCTCATATTTACATTGATAACCTGCTGTAGAGATGCTACTGCGGTGTGGCGAGCGCCTCGCTCCTATATCAGCATCACTGTCCCTGTTTACATCGCGCTGCCTCGTGTTCCTCCTTTAGCATTATGGGCTTTCATTAGCTCCATCAGGTCAGACTGTCTGTGGACCGAGCCAGGCCCGCTGTAGCACGGGTCGATTAGGTACCCAGAGAATATATCGCCAAAAAAATCGTATTGCGATATTAGATGATCAATATCCGTATCGCAATAGGCCACAATATATCACAACATAAAATCTCCTCTGACTGAGATCTACACTTTATTTTTGCAAATTCAGCCAAAAACAAACAATGCATTGAACTTATAAATCTCCATGTGACAGAACTGTAGCCGAGTGTTTCGGCTTCGTAGCAGTAGGAGCCTTGCACTGCGGTGTTGTGACGCTGTTGACACCGCTGACCAAACTGGGACACGCATATGTTTTCTCACGCTCACAAACATGGCCTAACTTTGCTGATCTGGGGTCAGTTTTTGAAGCTGGAGGAGAAATGAAGCGGTGGAGAAACAAACATCAGCTGTTTGTCAGAATCGTGTAGCGTGTTCGCTCTGACGATTCTCAGTCGTTAAGTGTGAACCCCCAGGGGTTCTATAATCGCACTGAATCCAGTCGTGTAGATCCTACAGAAAATCGCTTAAGACTAGAAACATTGTGTAGTGTGTGCGGACCTTTAGACTGAGGACATAAAGTGATCACATGAGCGTTTACATCACCGTCACCACACAGTATCATGTCTTTGTTAGCCTTATGTTACTAAACACAGCTATTTATGCAAGACACGGCTACGACACGGCTACGACACGGCTAAGACGCGGCTAAGACACGGCTAAGACGCGGCTAAAACACGGCTAAGACACGGCTAAAACACGGCTAAGACACGGCTAAGACACGGCTAAGACGCGGCTAAGACATGGCTAAGACACGGCTACGACACGGCTAACACACGGCTAACACACGGCTAAGACACGGCTAAGACACGGCTAACACACGGCTAACACACGGCTAACACACGGCTAAGACACGGCTAAGACACGGCTAGGACACGGCTAGGGCGCGGCTAGGACGCGGCTAGGACGCGGCTAAGACACGGCTAAGACACGGCTAACACACGGCTAAGACACGGCTAAGACACGGCTAAGACGCGGCTAGGACGCGGCTAGGGCGCGGCTAGGGCGCGGCTAGGACGCGGCTAGGACGCGGCTAAGACGTGGCTAAGACGCGGCTAGGACGCGGCTAGGACGCGGCTAGGACGCGGCTAAGACGCGGCTAAGACGCGGCTAAGACGCGGCTAGGGCACGGCTAGGGCACGGCTAGGGCACGGCTAGGGCACAGCTAGGGCACGGCTAGGACGCGGCTAGGGCACGGCTAGGGCACGGCTAGGACGCGGCTAAGACGCGGCTAAACCCTGATGTGGAAACACTTCCCTGGGAGTCACGTGTCGCTCGCGTGCAGGAGCTAAAGCCTGCGAGCTATAAATGCAGCTGCTGTGACTTGTGAAACGGCCCGGGGTCCAGAGGGTCGGGGGTCTGCCGCAGTTTCCCATGAGTTCGACTCCTCACACTTCCTGTTTGCGTGTCCTCGTGTGTTTACAGGAATGTTTCCGCCCAGCTTCGCCCGTGTTTCATTAATTACGCCTCTCATCTCCCGGCGTGCTGCGGAGCAGACGGCGCGTGCTAATATCGGCCTCATTTGCATATTAAATGGGCTCTGGGGCCGCGCTAATGCATGCTGATGTATGCTAATGTATGCCGGCGTCTTGATTTTGAACCGGTGACCATATGGGCAGCGGGCAGGTGAGTGGCTCATCCTGCCGTCAGGTTTGAGTGTGTGTTTGTCGACGTGTGATCGGCGTGGGATCAAACCACCAGGGTTTGCCTTTTATTGTTATTCCTGCTTTTGTTTCGTCTCAGCTCGGACTGGACTGGATTGGACTGGATTGGACTGGACTGGGCTGGACTAGGCTGGACTGGGATTAGTGCTCAGAGTTATGGAATAGGTTTCAGTCACGTGACCACACTCCTATAGTTTAGAGTGTGTAGCTTCGTGCTAATACTTGTGTTATTACTGGGACGATCCACATGTCCCGCCAGTGAATCAAACAAAGGTCATATTATCGCATCATAAAGAACATGTGCTCGATGATGGTCACTGAGGATGAGCACGTTTTCTCTTTGGAGATCAATAATCAGGTGCAGCAGGTGCAGCAGGTGCAGCAGGTGCAGCAGGTGCCAGGGTAACAGAAACATTGATGATTATTTGTGAGGGATCAGCTCATATTGATCCTGAGTGATTCACGCAGACGGAGAAGGCCTCGAACCTTTTAGACCGTTTTTGTTTCTTGTGAATGATGTTTCTCTGCAGTAACATGAAGCTCCTTTGATATAAATAAAAGATCTGATAAAAAACAAAAACTAATTGCAGCATAAACTTGAATGAAGTTTTAAGTCAATGTGTCGATGCTCGAGCAGCTTCAGTGTTTTCCTCCTGGGGAGGCTTAGACACGGAGAAGTCTCCATAGAGATGATCAATAATATCAGAACATATGACCTGATCCTGATGGAGTGTTTCCACCGTTATACATGTTTTCTATCGCTGTAGAATCACAGCAGCGTGTTCTCACCTCCACGCCGCGCTCTGGGCCCACGCCAAACACGCCAAACACACGCCAAACACGCGCCAAACACGCCAAACACACGCCAAACACACGCCAAACACACGCCAAACACGGCAAACACACCAAACACACGCCAAACACACGCCAAACACACGCCAAACACACCAAACACACCAAACACACGCCAAACACGGCAAACACACGCCAAACACACGCCAAACACGCCAAACACGCCAAACACACGCCAAACACACGCCAAACACACGCCAAACACACGCCAAACACGCCAAACACACGCCAAACACGGCAAACACACGCCAAACACACGCCAAACACGCCAAACACGCCAAACACACGCCAAACACACGCCAAACACACGCCAAACACACGCCAAACACGCCAAACACACGCCAAACACGGCAAACACACGCCAAACACGCCAAACACACGCCAAACACACGCCAAACACACGCAACTGCTCCAACGTGTACCTGCAAGTGTCTTGCCCAAGGACACAACGACAGCATGCACCTTCAGGAGGCGGGATTCGAACCCCTGACCTTCCGATCATGAGACGAACCGCTCTACCATCTGCGCCACCGTCGCACCGTACTCTCTGCAGTACTCTCTTCAGTACTACAGTACTCTCTGCAGTACTCTCTTTAGTACTACAGTACTCTCTGCAGTACTCTCTTTAGTACTACAGTACTCTCTGCAGTACTCTCTTTAGTACTACAGTACTCTCTGCAGTACTCTCTTCAGTACTACAGTACTCTCTGCAGTACTCTCTTTAGTACTACAGTACTCTCTGCAGTACTCTCTTTAGTACTACAGTACTCTCTGCAGTACTCTCTTTAGTACTACAGTACTCTCTGCAGTACTCTCTTCAGTACTACAGTACTCTCTTCAGTACTACAGTACTCTCTGCAGTACTACAGTACTCTCTTCAGTACTACAGTACTCTCTGCAGTACTCTCTTTAGTACTACAGTACTCTCTGCAGTACTCTCTTTAGTACTACAGTACTCTCTGCAGTACTCTCTTCAGTACTACAGTACTCTCTTCAGTACTACAGTACTCTCTTCAGTACTACAGTACTCTCTGCAGTACTACAGTACTCTCTTCAGTACTACAGTACTCTCTGCAGTACTACAGTACTCTCTGCAGTACTACAGTACTCTCTACAGTACTACAGTACTCTCTTCAGTACTACAGTACTCTCTGCAGTACTACAGTACTCTCTTCAGTACTACAGTACTCTCTGCAGTACTACAGTACTCTCTGCAGTACTACAGTACTCTCTACAGTACTACAGTACTCTCTTCAGTACTACAGTACTCTCTGCAGTACTACAGTACTCTCTGCAGTACTACAGTACTCTCTACAGTACTACAGTACTCTCTTCAGTACTACAGTACTCTCTGCAGTACTACAGTACTCTCTGCAGTACTACAGTACTCTCTTCAGTACTACAGTACTCTCTTCAGTACTACAGTACTCTCTGCAGTACTACAGTACTCTCTGCAGTACTACAGTACTCTCTACAGTACTCTCTGCAGTACTACAGTACTCTCTGCAGTACTCTCTGCAGTACTCTCTTCAGTACTACAGTACTCTCTGCAGTACTGCAGTACTCTCTTCAGTACTACAGTACTCTCTGCAGTACTACAGTACTCTCTTCAGTACTACAGTACTCTCTTCAGTACTACAGTACTCTCTGCAGTACTACAGTACTCTCTGCAGTACTACAGTACTCTCTACAGTACTCTCTGCAGTACTACAGTACTCTCTGCAGTACTCTCTGCAGTACTCTCTTCAGTACTACAGTACTCTCTGCAGTACTGCAGTACTCTCTTCAGTACTACAGTACTCTCTGCAGTACTCTCTGAGCCGTGTCATACGTGTTGTGTGTTTTGGACGTGCTCCAGACGATGGGAGTTAACGCTGCAGAGTCAGCTCAGAGGTGTCGCTCAGCACGAGGAGCGCCTCACGCTCACGCTCCTCACAAACCTGAGAAACACAGAACAGGAGCTCTGGGAACAGACGTGGACAAACAGTGAGGAGAACAAGTATTTGAACACCTGAGAACATCAAAGTTAATATTTGGTACAGTCGCCTTTGTTTGCAATTACAGAGGTCAAACGTTTCCTGTGGTTCTTCACCAGGTTTGCACACACTGCAGGAGGGATTCTGGCCCACTCCTCCACACAGATCTTCTCTAGATCAGTCAGGTTTCTGGGCTGGAGTTTGAGCTCCCTCCAAAGATTCTCTATTGGGTTTAGGTCTGGAGACTGGCTGGGCCAGAACCTTGATCTGCTTCTTACAGAGCCACTCCTTGGTTCTCCTGGCTGTGCTTCGGGTCATTGTCATGTTGGAAGACCTCGACCCATCTTCAATGCTCTAACTGAGGGAAGATCTCGCAATACATGGCCCCGGTCATCCTCTCCTTAATACAGTGCAGTCGCCCTGTCCCATGTGCAGAAAACACCCCCAAAGCCTGATGCTACCACCCCCATGCTTCACAGTAGGGATGGTGTTCTTGGGATGGTACTCATCATTCTTCTTCCTCCAAACACGTTTAGTGGAATCATCTGACCACATGACCTTCTCCCATGACTCCTCTGGATCATCCAAATGGTCCAAACTTCAGACGGGCCTTGACATGTGCTGGTTTAAGCAGGGGAACCTTCCGGGCCATGCATGATTTCAAACCATGACGTCTTAGTGTATTACCAACAGTAACCTTGGAAACGGTGGTCCCAGCTCTTCCAGGTCATTGACCAGCTCCCCCCGTGTAGTTCTGGGCTGATCACCTTTCTTAGGATCATTGAGACCCCACGAGGTGAGATCTTGCATGGAGCCCCAGTCCGAGGGAGATTGACAGTTATGTTTAGCTTCTTCCATTTTCTAATGATTGCTCCAACAGTGGACCTTTGTTCACCAAGCGGCCATGTCCCCGTAGTCCTTTCCAACCTTGTGGAGGTGGACAAGTGTCTCTAGTGTCTTTGGACAGCTCTTTGGTCTGGGCCGTGTTAGTAGTTGGATTCTTACTGATTGTATGGGGTGGACAGGTGTCTTTATGCAGCGAACCACCTCAAACAGGAGCATCTACATTTAGGATCATAAATGGAGGTGGACATTTTAAAGGCACTAACAGGTCTTTGAGGGTCAGAATTCTAGCTGATAGACAGATGTTCAAATACGTATTTGCAGCTGTATCATACAAATAAATAGTTACAAAATCATACATTGTGATTTCTGGATTTTTTTTTTTAGATGATGTCCCTCACAGTGGACATGCACCTACGAGGACAATCTCAGACCCTCCATGATTTCTAAGTGGGAGAACTTGCAAAATAGCAGGTGTTCACATACTTATTTTACTTACTGTACTAGTAATTCTATACAATAATAGGTCTGATACAGAAAGCCTAAAGACCAGCTGGACCTTCTTTGCCAGTTTGCACATTTCTGTGAAGGATTCAAAAATATCGTCTGAATATCGATATCGAGAGATTCAATTTTTGTCAATATCTCTCAACCCTATCGCTATTGTCATGACACACGGGGCTGAGAGCTTCACTGCTGCGCCCGCTGTCTCCCTGCACCGCTGTGCTCTGAGCCCGGTCTGACCTCACTGTGGGCGGGTCTACCTCTGCCCGTCCCGCCCTGACCTCACTGTGGGCGGGTCTACCTCTGCCCGTCCCGCCCTGACCTCACTGTGAGCGGGTCTACCTCTGCCTGTCCCGCCCTGACCTCACTGTGGGCGGGTCTACCTCTGCCCGTCCCGCCCTGACCTCACTGTGAGCGGGTCTACCTCTGCCCGTCCCGCCCTGACCTCACTGTGGGCGGGTCTACCTCTGCCCGTCCCGCCCTGACCTCACTGTGAGCGGGTCTACCTCTGCCTGTCCCGCCCTGACCTCACTGTGGGCGGGTCTGACCTCACTGTGAGCAGGTCTGACCTCACTGTGGGCGGGTCTACCTCTGCCTGTCCCGCCCTGACCTCACTGTGGGCGGGTCTACCTCGATAAAGAATCGAATCGATGGGTAAAATTATTGATGCCATCGACATGACGTCGTGCCGTGTGAACCTTCACCTCCTCATGGTGGTTGTTCCTAAAGACCAGAGCCTGGTTGTTGGCCTGCATGTTAATGAACATACATAGGACTCATGCATGTAAACACGCCACACGCCAGATTGTAGCCCTGGACTCATTTCCACCCGCCATCGCACTCTCATTCATCCTGGCCTATTGTACATGTTTTTAGTGGTGAGGAACCCTACACAGACACAGGGGGAACATGAGAACTCCACAGACACCCGTCCATCCATTTATGAGTAAAATGTTACGCAGTGTGGCTTTAAAGTGTCAGACTTAACAGATACACAAAATATTTCTTTCAAAGCCTATTCTTCCCTTGTTGTTTGGCCCCCAGCAGTTACCCAGGGGTCCCTGCACCCCACTTTGGGAATCACTGGGTGCAGTATTCGATACCAGTCACACATGATCAACGGGACCGTAGCGTCTAAAGCTAAAGTCCTGGTACTGCAGTAAAGATCATTTGGAGATATTCTGTGCAGCCCTGCAGGAGTAAACCCGGTAAACCCGGCTAATCCGGCCCCGCCCGCCCCCTGACAGCCCGACAGCTGAAGGGGAGACGAGTCGGTGGTTTGGAGCGAGCCCCGAGGCCAATATTCAAATGTGACGTTGATGTTTATGATTTTTCTAAATGAACGTCTATAAAGAGTCCAGTCCATCGGAGGGAACGAAGCTGTGTCTGCAACACTCGCTCTGTTCCAACACTCAGAGGCTCTCCTGCAGATACTCGAGGCTCTCCTGCAGATACTCGAGTCTCTCCTGCAGATACTCGAGTCTCTCCTGCAGATACTCGAGTCTCTCCTACAGATACTCGAGTCTCTCCTGCAGATATCAGAGTCTCTCCTACAGATACTCGAGTCTCTCCTACAGATACTCGAGTCTCTCCTACAGATACTCGAGTCTCTCCTGCAGATACTCGAGTCTCTCCTGCAGATACTCGAGTCTCTCCTGCAGATATCAGAGTCTCTCCTGCAGATACTCGAGTCTCTCCTAGAGATATCAGAGTCTCTCCTGCAGATACTCGAGTCTCTCCTGCAGATACTCGAGTCTCTCCTGCAGATACTCGAGTCTCTCCTGCAGATACTCAAGTCTCTCCTACAGATACTCGAGTCTCTCCTACAGATACTCGAGTCTCTCCTACAGATACTCGAGTCTCTCCTGCAGATACTCGAGTCTCTCCTACAGATTCTCGAGTCTCTCCTGCAGATACTCGAGTCTCTCCTGCAGATACTCGAGTCTCTCCTGCAGATACTACAGGCTCTCCTGCAGATACTCGAGTCTCTCCTACAGATACTCGAGTCTCTCCTACAGATACTCGAGTCTCTCCTACAGATACTCGAGTCTCTCAACATCTTAAAACACGTTTAGGCCACTGGACGTGTCAGAGCCACAGAAGCACAACCGTAAAGGCTCTAGACCTGATTTTCTTTCTAGTCGTGGAACAAATGTTTGGTCCTTTAGAACATTGTAAACTCAGACGTGTGAAAAACACCGTCTATATTAGCATTTCTGAGATTCTGAAAAGTGACCCTAAAGTTGGGAAATGTGCTGATGAACTTTACTAACATGTTCGAGAAGTTATGAGTTTGGACACAGCTGAGATCATAGCATAACTAACTCATTTTTGTTTTGTTTTTTGGAAAACATAAAAAGACATTTTATAGGAAACACATTGTTTTTCTCTTAATGCCATTTTAACAATACACAATGACTTAGCAGTTATGCTACGTGGCTAACGGTTTTAATTTAATGGCAAACAAACAAACAGGTAATGGTGAGTTAGCATTTAGCTCAGAAGACACAAACGCCCGTCTAAAAGCTTCTCGACACAGGGTAACGCCTCATTTGAAAGCTAAGGCCTACAAAACTGATCGAAACGTCTTCCTCGATATGATTGTTGCATTTTCGTCCGTTTGTGTTGCCTTTTTGACATGTCACATCGTCGCATTACATTAAAAAACAAAGTGTGTTGCTACAAAAAAGCACTGAAAACGTGACAACAAAGAAGAACATTTGTCTTGTAGGTCTTAGCTTTCAAATGAGCTGTTACACTGGCCTTTAGGCTGCGAGCTTTCAGGTCAAGACGCTTTTCAGAGTTTTAGTTTTGAGATCTGTTCTCACCGGAGTTTAGGCGAGGTGATGCGTCACGCGTGCGCTCAGGCAACAAGACCAAAGATGTTGTTAGCATGTAGCCTCTCCCCTATGGGGCCAAACGGGGGTTGAGTTAGAAGCGACCGAGCTCTTCCACGCTGCACATATTTAAATACAGTTACGTGAGGAGTGACACGATGCAGGTCTAGTCAAAACTAAACGTGGGTTTTCTAAAGGGGACTATATTGTGAGGCGGAGTGACACCGTAGGAGCGCTTCGACCTCCGCGCAGTAATACCTTCACTCCTACAGGATTCTGAAGATGTCACTGCGGAGGTTTTTGATTCATGATGAGGTTTGGACAGAACCCTAAACGTGGACAACAGATGTTTGAGGCTAACGCTAACGGTTTTCTTGACAGATGTTTGAGGCTAACGCTAACGGTTTTCTTGATCTCCTGGATGGTCTCGCGTTCGGCCGGTCCCAGAGGTCACGGGTTCAACTCCCGCTCCAGGCGCCGCTCCTGTCGTTTGGTTTTGTGGAGGCGAAAGAAAGCCTGATTAAGACCGCGTTACATTATCATTTTAAAATCAATAAAGATGAATCCGTTTGACCCCGCGACCTCAGCGCGACCCCCCCCCCAGGCTGATCATTGATTGGTCCTGGGCCCGGACTCATTTGCATCTCATTTGCATGCGACCCCAGGTTAACCCGTGAGCCCCGGAGACGCCGCGGTTAAAGGAGCGTCAGGATTAGAGTTCAATGTTCGGGCTTGTAGAATCGAGATTTCAGAAACGGCTTCGCTTCAATAAAATAAAATAAGATAAAAACGTTTATTTATTACTTATTATTAAGGCAGTGAGAAAACGGTTTATTTGTGTTTTCTAATTCGTTCTGCGTTTACAAACTTATCCATAAAGTGTGATATGAGGAATCAGTGAATCATTTATTTTCCAAATCAACGGTTTTGAGTCAATCCTCGGGTCAGTCGTGTTTAATCTCACAGTTTCTTCTTCTACGGTGTCAGCGCTTCGTTCTGTTCTTCAAAGCCCAGAATCAAACATCACATCGACTCACGAAGCCGTGAATCGAAACTGAAAGTACGTTTTGTGATAAGTTCTTCCCACCGCGTCCACCAGGAGGAGCTCCAGGCCAAGGCTTCTCCAGCTCGAGACTTGGATTTCATTGTTACTGTATAACCTCTTGCATTTTCTCCAGTTCGGCTTTACCCAAATCTAAAAGCTTCTGGAGAGCATCAGTGTAACCCCACATTTGAAAGCTAAGACCTAAAAAAGTGTTTTGTTTGCTTTGTCAGCGCTTTTATTTTTTTCATTTTATTTTATTTTTTTTGCGTTTTCTTCCTTGTTGTTGTTGCGATGTCGCCAAACTGTAGAACATGTGCTCGGTTCCGGGGGTGGGGAACAGATTAATCATTTTAAATGATAAAGCGTACGATAACAACGCTCCGAATTCTTAGGAACTTATATTTTCTTTTTTTTTTATTATAATATTTTTTTAGCATTTTTTTTATTTAATTTTTTTTCCCACAAATTTACTTCTTTGGAACTAATATGTCACAAAATCAAACCACACATTTAAATGGACTCAACTTATAAAGCGCTTTACAGTGAGGAACCCGTCACCCACTCACTCTCATTCATACAAAGATAATGAAAAATCAAAACAATAAAAAAGCAACAGAAACATGACCAAAAAAAAAACGTTAAACGCAGCGACAAAGCAAACAAAACAGGATCACTTTTGTAGGTTTTAGCTTTCAAATGAGTCATTGCGCTGTTGAGAAGCTTTTAGATTTGGGCAAAGCTGAGCTGGTGAAAATGTGCTCGGTTCAGGCGGAGGTTGCGTCACCGCCTGGTCCCACCTGAGCGTGACGAAGCCCCTCCGCCGGCCCGCCCTGGCCCGCGGTGCCCCAGAGGCTCATGGGTAGTGTAGTCCCCGAGCGGCGGGGGCAGATTGTGCAGCAGCTGCGTTGGGTTCAACTCCTGGAACGAAGCATCTGGAGCCACCTGCGGGAAAGCACATTACCCCAGATTAATACGAACACGGCAAACACGGGACCGTCAGGGGAGCGGAATCCGTCACAACACCGGCCTCATGGAGAACAACCGTCTTTAAGGCTGCAGGTCGGCGGGGAGGAGGAGTCGGTGTGGAACTTCTGCTGAGCGTTAGTGACAGGAACATCAGGTTCTCTTGTTTTCAAATACGGCACGTTCTGCAACATCTCACTCATGGACCGAGACGCGTTTACATGTTTTACTTTGTGACATATTAGAGGTTTTGGATCCGGATAAACTAGTTTGGTAAATCTGCTGTAAATCTTTAAACATCCCTCTGCCGTCTCCCACAAAGGAAATGGATTTGGATGACAGTGTTTCGTGCTACACGTGGATACCGAACAGTCAGTGTCTGTGAATGAATACGTGAGCGCCGCCATGTTGGAGTTTCTTCGGTGTGAGTTTGGGCTGTGGTTTCCTCCTCTTCAGCAGGTCCAGAACACAAACGCTCTTATAGTCTTATAGTTTAAGGTCTTTATAGTTTGATATTTATCTAGTTCTGTTCATAACCAGAGCAATAACCATGGGTTCTATTATTATTCAGTTTTCATCGCAGAAAATATTGGCAATTTTTATGCATAAAACGCCTTAAATTTATATGAAAAGATAAAATGACGGATTTGTTCATATTTCTGTCTCTGGCGCCCCTGGTGGTGCAGAGAGAAGAGCCGGTCCTGTTGGGATCGGGAAGTCGACGCTCTGATTCCCGCAGGTGCACACTGTCGTTGTGTCCTTGGGCAAGACACTTCCGCCTCCTCTCCTCCAGTGTCTGCGTGCACTGCAGTATGAGTGACGCGCTTTGAGCCTAAAGAAGGCGCTGTATACATGTGACCATTCACCTGCAGCGCCACAATGATGTTATATATATATATATATATATATATATATATATATATATATATATATATATATATATATATATATATATATATATATATATATATAACCCTATAGTGACATGGTTCCCTCGTCATCCGTGTGTTAGCGTTGCTCATTGGCTTGTGTTGAATAACCCCGGCTGTGGTGGAGCTGGTGGAGCTGTTGGAGCTGGTGGAGCTGGTGGAGCTGATGGAGCTGATGGAGCTGATGGAGCTGATGGAACTGGTGGAGCTGGTTGAGCTGGTGGAGCTGGTGGAGCCGATGGAGCTGGTGGAGCTGGTGGAGCTGATGGAGCTGGTGGAGCTGGTGGAGCTGATGGAGCTGATGGAGCTGATGGAGCTGGTGGAGCTGATGGAGCTGGTGGAGCTGGTGGAGCTGATGGAGCTGATGGAACTGGTGGAGCCGGTGGAGCTGGTGGAGCTGGTGGAGCTGGTGGAGCCGATGGAGCTGATGAAGTGATCAGGATAATCTTATTCAAAACATTGATTTATTCTCCTCGTTTTCGGCTAAACGTCTCTCCAGGGCGGAGGTTTAAGCGAGGCCGGGTTCATCGATCCCGAACCAGCGGCTGCTCTTCATTAAACATCACGCTCATCATCATCATTCTGGAGGTTTTTATGTCGTTCCACCTGAAGCTGAACTCGTAATCAAGCCTCGGGAATAATGTTTGCACAAAAAGACTGTGTGTCAGAATCCTGCATCGATCGGCCGATTCCCACGGTCACGCTCGCTCCGCCGAGCGCCGAATCCCACGCCATTATCGTCATACATGTTACATGTTCCCGCCCAGAGGAGCCTCTGAGAAGCTCTTACTGAAGACACGAAAACACATTTATACGTTTGTGTCCGATTTGCTCTGAATGTCATTAGTCTTTTTGTAAATCTGCTGCAGCTGAAACAGATTTAACATCAGAGTCAAAACCAGCCCCAACACCACATCGAGGAAACTCCACCCACTAATAAAGAGTTGATTCAAAAGCTGAACCAGATCCAAAATAAAACCACTCGCTTAAACCTGGCTCTCAACATTATTTAGATTATTAATTTATAATATAATATTTTTATCTAATATTAACATCAGTCTTTACATTTATATTTTATTCATCTGCAGAGGCACATTTTCTCCAGTTCAGCTTTACCCAAATCTAAAAGCTTCTCCAATGCAGTTTACAGCCTAAAGGCCAGAGTAACGCCTCATTTGAAAGCTAAGACCTGCAAAACTGACTGACTTTTTTGACGTGTTGTCACCCCTTTGTTGAAAATCTTTTTCAATATCGTAGTTTTTGACTTTTGCGTTTTCGTCACTTTTTAAATTGTGTTATTGTTGCTTTTCCGGCACATTTTTGTCGCTCGTTTGTTGTGTTTTCAAGCTTGTAGATTTGCAGTTTTGGGTTTTGCAAACCTCGGTTCAGCTGGAGGTGAAGAGGTTACGATGTGATTATATGTAAATTAGCATTAGCATTGTAGAATAGCATTAAAAGCGTGACCTTTGACCTGCTGTTAGTGCAGACGCCACACCTCAGGACGACCCGGCTCTGAGGCGGCTCCTCCTCTGACTCTTCTTCTCTAATGTGAGGCTGCTTTGGTGAATCGCTGAGTTATGGCGGCGGGGGCTAACCGCCGGCTAATGTTTCCCCCCCATCATCATCATTATTATTATTATTGAGCTAATGTGGCTATTAAACAGGAAACGCATCACAGGGCGGAGGGGGCGGGACTTACAGGCCATTACGCTCCAATAAAAAGTGACATTTGTCTAAAACCGTCGTTACGGTTACGGATCACGGCCAAACATTTACGTCTCCTCAGACGCACAAAGTTTTAAAGCTAAATGCACTTTGACAAACGTACCTGCAGTTGTGTCTGTTTTATTAATAATAACGTTTCCACTTCTTTGTTTAATAAAACCACAGCTCGACTTTCTGGACACGTTTGTGTCAGAATCAGAATAGATTTTATTCACCGTTGTTTGAGAACATGTTCACAAGCTGGACGTGCAACATAAAACATATAACACAGAATTTAGATCAAATTAAGCCATAAAACTTTAAACTATAAAACTTTAAACTATAAGGCTTTAGGGGGCACAAGGAATATTAATAAATAAGATACCAAATAAAAAGTAAAAGGTAAAATATGGTAAAACGACAACAATAGACTTCGAACAACAGTGGGATTATATTTACAGATGAGTAAAACGTGAAGTGATAAGTCACAGCAGCGGCTCTAAGTGTGGACTCACCAACAGCAGCAGAGCAGAAACCTCCATGAGTCTGTGACTGAGTTCTTGTTCATGAGTCTGATGGCGGGAGGTCTGGGTCTGGATAGACCGTAGCCTCCTGCCTGAGGGGAGAGGGGTGAATAGTCCGTGTGTGTGATTGTGTGTTAGTGTGTGTGGGTTTGTTTGTGATTGTGTGTGTGTGGGTGTGTGTGTTTGTGTGTGTGTGTGTGTGTGTGTGTGTGTGTGTGTTTGTGTTTGTGTGAGTCACACGGCGCTTTACATGAGACAGTTTACATTCACTCCACTGTGATGTAGCCACGTATGTAGCTTCAGTTTGCCCCGGGGCAGACTGACGCTGTCATGACCTCACACATCCAACCAACGGTCCCTCATCACCACCATCATCATCATCATCACCACCATCATCATCACCACCATCATCATCACCACCATCATCATCACCACCATCATCATCACCACCATCATCATCACCACCATCATCATCATCACCATCATCCATAGACTTCGACCTGTGCGACTGAGACAGGGTTAAACACGGTGGGAATAGTTTGACCTGTGAGATCAGATCCTGCTAAAGGATAAACATGCGTGATATGAAGCGTGACATGTTATACGAGGCCGGAGGCGCCGGCACATACGTGTAACTGTGACATCACGACTTCCGCTTCCAGGTCCTCGCAGACCGGCTAATATGCCAGAAAAAAAACATAAAAAACTTTTAAAAACAACATTCCATATTTCTGAAACAGAGAGTTACTGAACATACTTATTTATCAGGTCCATTAAACAAAGAGGCTGTAAAAGTCATATTTACTGAAGTCGCTACATCCGGGTTAGCGGAGAAAATGCTAACGTCCGACTCCACGCAGCAGCTACGCTAACCCCGGAAGTAGCGACTTCAGTAAATATGACTTTTACAGCCTCTTTGTTTAATGGACCTGATAAGTATGTTCAGTAACTCTCTGTTGAGTCTCAGAAATATGGATTGAGGTATTGAAGAGTTTTCTCGTAGTTTCTCGCAGATCTTCCGGTCTACACGGACCCGGAAGTTCAGCTGTGACGTCACAACTTAACGTAAAGTTCCAAAGCTGCGCCACATGAAAGATAACGCGTGTCCGTCGCATTTGGAGCAGAGCTGTACTTGCGCCAGGATTATCCACGAGCCTCGGGGAGAAGCACAGAAGAGAGAGCTCCAGTGGGCAGAGCCAGGGCCGATGGGAGGCCCTCTGAAGAACCTCTGAAGAACGTCTGAAGACTGCGATACTAGCGTGTGGTTGTCAGTTATCTCGGGGGCTTTATAGGTGGGGTGTCAGGGGGGGGGGGGACGTGGCACGAGGACTTTGGATTTCTTGATTTTGTTGCGTTGAAAACAGAATCCATATGGAGTCCATGAACCTCGTCAGATCATCCTCATTGGGTTTTTACTTCACTGATGCATATTCAGTCTTTCACAGTCTGCGTGGTGTCTTTCTTGGTTTCCACTGCGCCCTCTAGCGCCCCCTGCTGTTATTCTGTGTCCAGACCCATAAACTGCGCTCACGTTTGCTTTGTTTCTGCTTCTGTTGTAGATTCTTCCTCAAGTTCTTCCTCAAGTGTAACCAGAACTGTCTGAAAAACGCCGGGAACCCGCGGGACATGAGGCGCTTCCAGGTATTTATACTTCAGTACAAATACTACGACTGCAGCACAGCCCCCGAGTCTCTTCCAGGTAATTCCAGTCATGCAGTACTTGTACACACAGGTACACGTGAGAATTCCCCGGCGTCGTCTCTCGTCTCCTTGACATTTGCTTAAACTGCGTGACATTTAGAATCCTGATGTTTCTGGAGTTTTAATGAGGACCTGAAACGTTCCTCAAACAAACAGCTGAGTCCGGGACAGGAAGCTTCACTTCACCGTCTGCATTTACCCCCGAGGGGAACAGTCAGGGTCACCTGCACGAAGGGTCAGGGTCACCTGCACGAAGGGTCAGGATCACCGACACGAACGGTCAGGGTCATCTGCACGAAGGGTCAGGGTCACCTGCACGAACAGTCAGGGTCACCTGCACGAAGGGTCAGGATCACCGACACGAACGGTCAGGGTCACCTGCACGAACGGTCAGGGTCACCTGCACGAAGGGTCAGGATCACCGACACGAACGGTCAGGGTCACCTGCACGAACAGTCAGGGTCACCTGCACGAACGGTCAGGGTCACCTGCACGAAGGGTCAGGATCACCGACACGAACGGTCAGGGTCACCTGCACGAACAGTCAGGGTCACCTGCACGAACGGTCAGGGTCACCTGCACGAAGGGTCAGGATCACCGACACGAACGGTCAGGGTCACCTGCACGAACGGTCAGGGTCACCTGCACGAAGGGTCAGGATCACCGACACGAACGGTCAGGGTCACCTGCACGAACAGTCAGGGTCACCTGCACGAACGGTCAGGGTCACCTGCACGAAGGGTCAGGATCACCGACACGAACGGTCAGGGTCACCTGCACGAAGGGTCAGGGTCACCTGCACGAAGGGTCAGGGTCACCTGCACGAAGGGTCAGGGTCACCTGCACGAAGGGTCAGAGTCACCTGCACGAAGGGTCAGAGTCACCTGCACGAACAGTCAGGGTCAGGATCACCTGCACGAAGGGTCAGGATCACCGACACGAAGGGTCAGGGTCACCTGCACGAACAGTCAGGGTCAGGATCACCTGCACGAAGGGTCAGGATCACCGACACGAAGGGTCAGGGTCACCTGCACGAACAGTCAGGGTCAGGATCACCTGCACGAAGGGTCAGGATCACCGACACGAAGGGTCAGGGTCACCTGCACGAACAGTCAGGGTCAGGATCACCTGCACGAAGGGTCAGGATCACCGACACGAAGGGTCAGGGTCACCTGCACGAAGGGTCAGGGTCACCTGCACGAACAGTCAGGGTCACCTGCACGAAGGGTCAGGGTCACCTGCACGAAGGGTCAGGGTCACCTGCACGAAGGGTCAGAGTCACCTGCACGAACAGTCAGGGTCAGGATCACCTGCACGAACGGTCAGGGTCACCTGCACGAAGGGTCAGAGTCACCTGCACGAACGGTCAGGGTCACCTGCACGAACGGTCAGGGTCACCTGCACGAAGGGTCAGAGTCACCTGCACGAACAGTCAGGGTCAGGATCACCTGCACGAACGGTCAGGGTCACCTGCACGAACGGTCAGGGTCACCTGCACGAACGGTCAGGGTCACCTGCACGAAGGGTCAGGGTCACCTGCACGAAGGGTCAGGATCACCGACACGAAGGGTCAGGGTCACCTGCACGAAGGGTCAGGGTCACCGGCATGAAGGGTCAGGGTCACCTGCACGAAGGGTCAGGGTCACCTGCACGAACAGTCAGGGTCAGGATCACCGGCACGAAGGGTCAGGGTCACCTGCACGAAGGGTCAGGGTCACCGGCACGAAGGGTCAGGGTCACCGGCACGAAGGGTCAGGGTCACCTGCACGAAGGGTCACCTGTTGTGTAATAGTAGTAATGTCCGGTCCTCTGTTTGCAGGTGGTGGTGTAGTAATAGCAGTAGTATTTGCAGTAGTAGTACTTATTTTCGTGTATTTTCAGGTGGTGGTGTAGTATTAGCAGTAGTATTTGCAGTAGTAGTAATTATACTCGTGTATTTTCAGGTGGTGGTGTAGTGATAGCAGTAGTATTTGCAGTAGTAGTACTTATATTCGTGTATTTTCAGGTGGTGGTGTAGTGATAGCAGTAGTATTTGCAGTAGTAGTACTTATACTCGTGTATTTTCAGGTGGTGGTGTAGTGATAGCAGTAGTATTTGCAGTAGTAGTACTTATATTCGTGTATTTTCAGGTGGTGGTGTAGTAATAGCAGTAGTATTTGCAGTAGTAGTACTTATACTCGTGTATTTTCAGGTGGTGGTGTAGTAATAGCAGTAGTATTTGCAGTAGTAGTACTTATATTCATGTATTTTCAGGTGGTGGTGTAGTAATAGCAGTAGTATTTGCAGTAGTAGTACTTATATTCATGTATTTTCAGGTGGTGGTGTAGTAATAGCAGTAGTATTTGCAGTAGTAGTACTTATATTCATGTATTTTCAGGTGGTGGTGTAGTAATAGAAGTAGTATTTGCAGTAGTAGTACTTATACTCGTGTATTTTCAGGTGGTGGTGTAGTAATAGAAGTAGTATTTGCAGTAGTAGTACTTATACTCGTGTATTTTCAGGTGGTGGTGTAGTAATAGAAGTAGTATTTGCAGTAGTAGTACTTATACTCGTGTATTTTCAGGTGGTGGTGTAGTAATAGCAGTAGTATTTGCAGTAGTAGTACTTATACTCGTGTATTTTCAGGTGGTGGTGTCCACGACGGTGAACGTGGACGGACACGTCCTCTCCGTCTCCGACAACATGTTCGTCCATAACAACTCCAAACATGGCCGCCGCGCTCGCCGCCTCGACCCGTCAGAAGGTACGACACTCTCCAGCTTCACCGAGTGGCGCTTTGTGCTTTACGAGCCTGTGTTGACAAGTTTCTCCAAGTGCTACACTGAAGTTGTATTATTATTCTTTGAGCTTTGCCTCATTTCATATGAAAACTAAACGTTTTAATAATAATCAATAATCTGCAGCAAAAGCTTCACATTCTGCATTTGTTTTCCCCACTCACCTGCAGCGTCCGTCGATAGAATCATTTTAACAGTTTTGCATTAAAATAACTTATATTTGAGCATCAGCTTCGTGGCTGTAAGCTAACGCAGAGGCGGAGTGATCTGCGAGAAAATAGTCCCTCACAATGCGGTAATTCATGTGATACAAGGTCAGATATATTTAAAAAAAGATTCTATTAACACAGACATTTATATGGTTAGTCTGGTCTTATAAGTGATTTACCTCAGGTGCACTGTGGGGTCAGACTGTTTTTAATGCAGGCTAACTGATACCATAGACATGCACTAGCCTAGCATTAGCCTAGCGCCACTAGACTCTTCAAATATAAGAACTGCATGAATTTAAGGAAAAAATATCTCCAGAAATCAACAACACTCTGGATAACGAGGAAATGAGGCCCAAAGTCAAAAACCCTGAAATATCCCTTTAAGTTTATATATAAGTGATATATACTTATATATAAACTTAAATATAAGTGATATTGTCAAACTGAACTGGGAAATGAGTAAATCAAATGTTAAATGTTTGACTCGTGCTGAAGTTTTCTTCAAACGACTCTTGAATCCTGACTGAGGCCGTTTGAGGCGCCGCGCTGAGTCTACGGCGTCCTGTCAGGGCCAAACGGGACATAAAGCTCCATCTGTCAAACAATAACAACAACAAACAACAAACAGGAAGTGGTGTCCAGGGGGCAGATGGGGAAGTCTTTTATCTGCGCTCCGCACGTTCAGCGAGACAATGGCGTTTTGGCCCCTCCGGAGCGCCGTACAAAGGCAGGGCTGACGAGGCGCTCTCCAGATGTCGGACAGCGGAGCGAGGACGCGGCGCCGGGAACAGAGGCGTATGAGCGCCGATTATTAATGCCACCAACTCAAAGTCAGAAACAAAACCTCTGTCGCTCGACGAGGTCAACAAACCATTTATTCACAATCATCAAAAATATTCGTTTAAATCCTGCACAAACATGTTCTTTTACGATTAGGTCCAAACATAACGTTTTAATTATATTCCAGGGTTTTAAGTCCTTTTTAAAGGAGCAGATGATACAGGATCAGAACTCTCACTGTCGCAGCTCTACTGTGTTACTTCAAAGGCCTGACACACGGAGCACATGGCTACTTAATCTGCATAAACAAAAGGACGTACTTAAAGCTGCATAATGGAACTTTTATGGTGATCCAGTGGATAACATGGCTTTATTTTCCATCACAGAGGCCTCTACGATGCTCCAGGGTCGGTTGCTCTTAGAGTTCTGGTGGAGCATGGCCAGACAAAGCCCCCACACCTGCACCACCTCCCCCCCGGACTACTCTATTTTATATTGTGTATAACCACAGTTTGTATAGAACAGGCCTATTAGAGATTATAATGACTTTGTCCGGGCCGATGATCTAAACTCTCCCTCCCGCTACAAAACCTACAAACCGACCGACTGCAGCTTTGTAGAGGCCTCATGTCAACCGCTCAAAAAGGTCATTTATGCCCAAATATCAAAATGCACTTTTCGACTCTGATTTTATTTTATTTATTGAACCTTTATTTAGCATTAACGGCGGTCACAATAAGCCTAATATAATTGTCTATTAAAGGGTTAAATATTTCTGATATTGTTTCTGAAGTGATTTAACACATTTAACACAGAACGAGAAGCATCGTTACAAATAACCGACGCCATGTTCATTAGGCGCGGGAACCTCCGGGAACCTCATGATTCGATACGATACGCGATACACGGCTCACGATAACGATCATCTCACGATACGCCGATACTGCGATAATTGATATATTGCACAGAAATAAGCTACAATACATCACGATAAAAAAACATGCTACTTTTAACCTTTATTTTAACATTCTACATATTACACATCATTTACATTTGTTCTCATGAGCTTTGTACCACTTTTATAAATGATCCCTGACTTTTATAAATGATCCCCGACTTACTCACTGAAAATGGGTCATAGATCTGTCAGTGACTTTATTTACATTTAAACAAACAAGAACCCACAGTCCTACTTAAAAAGGAATGACTCAACCCCAAATTAATCTTCTTTATAATTATAAAAAACTATAATTAAAAGTAATTAATTTTTATTATTGGTCCAAGTGCTTAAATCTGTAGTGCTGCCCCCTGCTGTCCTGACTGAATTCTTGTTAATGATTGGCCTCTATTGACTGTGAAAACAGTGGAGCACTGCTGCCTCATTAGTATGCATGATCTCATCAAAAGTATCTATCGTAATAAAAAGTATCGGTATCGACCCGTAAAATATCGCGATATATTGGAGAATCGATATATTGTCAAACTCCTACTGTTCATGAAGCTAACCGCTAACTCACAGACCTGGACCTGCAACCTTCAACAAAAAGAGCCACTGTGGTCAGTTTTAAAACAAACGTTCGTCTAAATGTTTATATCCACAAATAACAAAGCACATGTTTAACTCATAGTGTGACGATGAATAAATAAATTAGACGTAAATAAAAATATGTAAAATCGTTTCAACTGTCCTGATTGTAGGAAATATAAGCGGATTCTGGAGCAGATTTGGCCTCGTACTATTGCAGATTGTCGCTCAAATAAATACACAATATGAGTTTACTTTTTTCATCAACTACAGAGTACAGACGAGGACTCAGGAACCTTCATCTAGGATTTTCTCATCAATGTCTTAAATGGGTGTAATAAGACGTTGCTGTGATGTTAATGACCGCATTTCTGTTTTACGTCACACGATCGTAAAGCGCGGCCCGACTGTCTGCCTCAGAGCGCATCGATCTGTGGGGGAATGACCTCTGACCTTTCCTCTGTCCCTGTGAAGCAGCCACACCGTGCATCAAGGCCATCAGCCCGAGCGAGGGCTGGACCACAGGGGGCGCCACCGTCATCCTCATCGGGGACAACTTCTTCGACGGGCTGCAGGTGGTGTTCGGGACCATGCTGGTGTGGAGCGAGGTGAGTTTTTCAGAGAACCCGCCGCCGCTGAATCGCTGTCGGTGAAAGGTTTGGAACATCTGGGAATTCTGAAGTTCAGAGCTTGTTTTAGCCGCGAGAACTTCAACATGTTAATACAGTATTTCCTTCTTACCATTTAGGGAACAAATGATAATAAAAACATCTTTTGCCAGACCATCCATCTTCTTCCACGTGTCCGTTGCCGGGTTGTGGGGGCAGATGTTGCACCAGCCCCTATAGCGCCCCCTGCAGGTGGTGGGTCCACAGAAGGACGGCCTCATGGTTCTAACCGGGCCTGTTGGTCTCTCATAAGGGGCTTCTGAACCGCTCTTTGTCTGACCCGTCACCTAGGACCTGTTTGCCCTGGGAGACCCTACCAGGGGCACGAAGCCCCCGACCACAGAGCTCCAGGATCAGTCAGGTCAAACCCTCCCCCACGTTAAGGTGGGGGCTCCAGGAGGGGATCTTTTGCCAAACCACTTAGTTTTAAAATTACAGACTTCTACCAAACAGTTGAGCAAACCGGTCCAAACTCCGTCTCAAACGTTCCAACAGAACAGTAGAGCTCAAACTAGAATTAAAACAAGTCATGATTCAGTGAAAGAACCAGAGCGTGCTCTTCCAGACGCTAGATAAACGTTGAGGAAACTATTAAAGGGTGAAGGAAGGATCGTCTGATGGAAACGATGTCCTCCTGAGGTTTGTGAAGCTGCTCCTAAACACAGATACTTCAAACACGAGCAGCACCAGGAAGTACTTACAGGAAGTACTTACAGGAAGTACTTACAGGAAGTACTTACAGGAAGTACTTACAGGTCGTGTTTCTCCAGCCCTGGCCAGTGATGTTCAGACACGGCAGAGTCGTCGGCTTCATGGTTTGTCCTGATGTTACAGTGAGGATGTTTCAAAGCACCGGTTGGTTTGGTGGAGCTCACGCCTTTATGATCTGGAGGTCATATGAAAGGCTCTTTGGACCTGAGGGTTCGATCAAGAGACGAAACTAGATCTTAAAGTCAGAGAATGGTCCACAGTAGGGCTGGGCGATGAATCCAATTAACTCAATTAATTCCTGCTTTTAAAAACAGACGATGTGGAAAATGGCTAAATCGTGAAATGGTGTCGGCCGCTCCATGTCCCGCCTCACGTGCGCCGTGTTGCCAAGTCAGCAGCGTGTTCAACCGCTCCACGGCGACTGTTTTCAGAAACGTCCCCCGAAGAGAACCCAGAGACTTTCTGACGAGCTCTGCTGCTTTACAAAAGGCCGCGCGTTGTGTTTTTGGATTGTGCAATAGAGTTTCCCCCAGTCTGATGCTCTGAGCGGAGGCACAGCAGCAGCTTAACTCCGCCCCTTGAGTCTCCATGGAGACGGTTGTCAATCACAGCAGACATGAGGATGAGAAAACTAAACACGTTTGAAAACTCCATGGCTTATTTAGAAGAGAAATACAATTTTCTAATGGGGCTAATTGTGGGCTATATTATTAATCTAAATGTTAATGGTCCAGACTCTGAGCAGTTGTCTTATTATGAAAGATCAGGAGACCTTTAAAA